>WNWU01011954.1:26371-76120 GCA_012654045.1 Ptyas mucosa
TTCCTTCCTTTCTTCCTTCTTTTCTTTCCTTCCTTCTTTCCTTCTTCATTCTTTCCTTCATTCTTTCCTTCCTTCTTTTCTTTCCTTCATCCCAGCAGAGACTTCCCCACCCCCCAAGTTTTAGTTATAGAAAGTGACAGGAACAGCCCGAGGGGATCCCAAAGCAGATTCCCTTGCAGATCTGCTCAGCTCCGGAGGACATTTGACTCTGCTTAGTGCTGGCTAGCCCACCCGTCTGTGTGCAGGTGTGTGGCTGCGTGTGTCGGTGAGTGTGTATGTGTGCATGAACGTGCGGAGGGGGGGGAAGGCTGAGTGTGGGGGGGAAAGCCAGAGGGCCAGAGGGCGGGGGGCGAGAGGGGAAGAAACTTTGGGAAACTTTTTTCTCGCCCCTTTTTTTCCTCCTCCCTTTCCTCGCCCCGAACGGCCGGCGGGCGAGGCTGCTCTGGTTGCCGCGAGGCTGCCCGAAGCGTTCCTTTCCGAGGGGCTTCTCGGCACCCGCGCCTCAAATTCAGTTCAGCCGGGGGAGGGAAGCGGGGAGTTGAGGCGGGGTGGGGGACCTGCGCCCCTCTCCCTCTCCCACATCGGAAAGGAACTTTCCGCTTCAGCTCCCCACTTCCGAGAAGCCCCTCGGAAAGGAATGCTTCGGGCAGCCTCGCCCGCCGGCCGTTCGGGGCGAGGAAAGAGAGGAGGAAAAAAAGGGGCGAGAAAAAAGTTTCCCAAAGTTTCTTTTTTAGCGAACGCTTCCTCTAACCCTAACCCCGCCCGCTGCCTTCTCTTGTTTCGGTCAGGGGACCGGGCGAGAAAGAACAGGGCGAGAAAAAAGGATGACTTTGGATGTTGCTGGGAGTTGCTGGGAGTTGCTCCGAGCGCGGAGTTAGCATCTCCCTTGCTCTTCCAGCGGAGGCTCTCACCCTTTCTCAGCTTTCTCGCCTGTTAAAACTTTGGGAAACTTTTTTCTCACCCCTTTTTTTCCTCCTCCCTTTCCTCGCCCCGAACGGCCGGCGGGCGAGGCTGCTCTGGTCGCCGCGAGGCTGCCCGAAGCGTTCCTTTCCGAGGGGCTTCTCGGAAGCGGGGAGCTGAAGCGGAAAGTTCCTTTCCGATGTGGGAGAGGGAGAGGGGCACAGGTCCCCCACCCCGCCTCAACTCCCCGCTTCCCTCCCCCGGCTGAACTGAATTTGAGGCGCGGGTGCCGAGAAGCCCCTCGGAAAGGAACGCTTCGGGCAGCCTCACGGCGACCGCAGCAGCCTCGCCCGCCGGCCGTTCGGGGTGAGGAAAGGGAGGAGGCGCCTGGGGGGGGAAGGAAAGAGCGGGGAGCTGAGGCGGGCGAGGGACGGCGCTGGTATTCGGGGCCAGTACCAGGCAGCTGCGGGCACTTGCCATGGGCCACGCATGACCATGGGGTCGTTCGGCTCCCGCTTGCCTGGCAGCAGCTGCTTCTGCTCTTCTTCATCGCCCGGCACCGACCCTCTTCAGCACTGGAGCCGCGGCTGCGACTGAGGCCAAATTCGGTGAGTGGCGAGCTCCAGCCGTGGCGGGCGGGCCCGGTGGCCAAAGCGCCCCCGGCATGGCTGGCTGCTCGCTCGCTCGCCGGCAGCGCCTTCTGCTCCTCTTTTGCCCCTCAGCGGCTCCCAGCAACATGCCACGGCGGCGCTTTGGCTTCCGCTCGTTAGGCATCAGCCGCCTCTCTCCTCAGTTGCTGGTAGCCGCTAAGGGGCAAAAGAGGAGCAGAAGGCGCTGCCGGCGCAAGCCTCCCTGACCCCTACAGCCAAAAAGGGGCACGGGGGAGGGGTGCTGCACCCCCCCACACCCCATTTTGGCTTTAGCAAGCCTCCCTGCAACCCCGGGAGCCAAAACGGTTGCAGGGAAAAAGGCATTTTTTTTCCTGACCCGAATATAAGCCGAGGGGCCGTTTTTCAGCCTGAAAAACGGGCTGAAAAACTCGGCTTATATTCGAGTATATACGGTATTTAAAAGAGGAAAGTATGTCTATACTAGGAGAGGAAAAGAGAACGATGTTAAATGGGGAGATAACATTGATCAAGTTAAAAGAAGCGATTCAAAGACAAAAAAATAACAAGACGCCGGGACCAGATGGTTTGCCAGGAGAATTTTATAAAAACATGGGGGAAATAATAGAAGTAATACTTTTAGAACTGTATAATGAAGTTTTGATGGAGGCAAAAATGCCTGTTTCATGGAGAGAAGCATATATCACAGTGATCATGAAAGAAGGTACCGATGCAAACCAAATTCAAAATTATAGGCCAATTTCACTCTTGAACGCTGATTACAAGATCTTCATGACTATCATAGCAGGAAGGATGAAAAAGATATTAAATGAGATTATTCACTCTGACCAAAATGGTTTTCTCCCATTGAGACAAATTAGGGATAATACAAGAACAGTATTGAACATATTAGAGTACTATGAGGCGCATCCAGAGAAGCAAGTTGTGCTTGTTTTTCTGGATGCGCAGAAAGCATTCGACAATTTAAATTGGAAATATATGATTAGACAAATTAGAGAAATGAAATTCGGAGACAAATTTGAACAAATGATTTTTTTTTAGTATTTTTTTTAAGTCAAACAAACATTTAATACATCAATTCTCCCTTCCCTGTGATGCCTCGGTGTTATCTTCTAGGCTTCTTCTCCATCTCCCATAAGTTTCTTCTATCCTCATATTCATCCAAACCATTCTAACATTTCATTTCTAAATCAATATTATAATCATCATTTGTACATAATTATAGTATCAGTCATTTATATCTCTTTTCCAACCAACTATAAAAATAATTCCATGTTTTAAAATATTCTGATTCCTCCTTATCTTTAATCATCAAAGTTAATCTATTCATTTCTGCACAGTCTAATTTTTTTTTAATTTTACTACTTCTTCCAATGGTATTTTCTCTGATTTCCAATTTTGAGCATACACAATTCTTGCAGCTGTTATTACATGTATAATCAAATATACATTTTCCTTACTAATTTTTTCTGGAAAGATACCCAGTAGGAACAACTCTGGTTTAAATTCAATACGTTGCTGTATAATTTCTTCCAGCCAGATTTTAATCTTGTACCAGTAATTTTTTGCTTCGGGACAAGTCCACCACATATGGCAATAAGATCCTGGTGTTTGATGACATTTCCAGCACTTAGCTGATTTATTTTTAAACATTTTTGCTAACTTCTCCGGTGGCATATGCCATCTATAAAACATTTTATATTGATTTTCCTTATATGCTGTGGACATTGTTAATTTATAGTTCCTTTCCCATAGTTGTTGCCATTTTTCAAGCTCAATTGGATAACCAAAATTTCTACCCCAGGCTATCATCGTTTCTTTTACTTGCTCCTCCTCCAATTCAATATACAACAAACAATTATTTAAAAATTGTATTAAGTTTTCCTCTGTTCCCATGAGTATCTTATCCAGTTCAGTCTTTTCCATATAAAAACCATGTAGTTTAGCATCTTTTTCATATCTTGATCTTATCTGCATATACATGTACCAATCTATCTCAATTCCCTGTTGTTCCAATTCTCGTTTCTCTTTCAGTTCCCCCTTATCTGTTAATAACTCATTATATCTAACAATATTTCCAGAATTAAAGACATTTGGGTGTATTAAAGCTTCCATTATTGATAACCATGTTGGTATTTTCACATAAAATTTATCTCTAACCTTCTCCCATACCAATAACAATGCATTTCTTATATAATGTCTATGAAAGTATCTGTGTATCTTACTTCTACCATGCCATTAAAAGGCATGCCATCCCAGTTGTAAATCATGCCCTTCCAGTGTTAATAACCTTGTATTTCTTAATTCAATCCATTCTTTCAACCATGTCAATGCTGCTGCTTGATAATATAATTGCCTTGCAGGGTCGTGCTGAGGATTTTGTGCAGTATCTGCATGATAAAATCACTCAGATTCGGGAAGGCCTGGTCTCTGACTGGGTAGGTACAGACGGGATGATAGAGGCCAGTCTTGAGAATGTCATTTGGGAGGAGTTCGATCCTGTTGCTCCCGAGGACGTGGACAGGATACTAAGGCAGCTGAATGCAACCACATATTTATTGGACCCGTGTCCCTCCTGGCTGGTACTGGCCTCCAGGGAGGTTACGCGAGGCTGGCTCCAGGGGATTATCAACGCTTCTTTGGGTGAGGGTGTCTTGCCATTCACCTTGAAAGAGGCGGTGGTGAGGCCCCTCCTCAAGAAGCCTGCTCTGGATCCGGCTGTTTTGGCTAATTATCATCCAGTCTCCAACCTTCCCTTTGTGGCGAAGGTTGTTGAGAGTGTGGTGGCGCGACAGCTTCCCGGGTACCTGGATGAAGCTGTCTATCTGGATCTGCGCCAGTCTGGGCACAGCACGGAAACGGCATTGGTTGCGTTGGTGGATGATCTCTGGAGGGCTCGGGATAGGGGTTGTTCTTCTACCTGGTCCTATTAGATCTTTCAGCGGCTTTTGATACCATCGACCATGGTATCATGCTGCGCCGGTTGGAGGGGCTGGGAGTGGGGGGCACCGTTTTACGGTGGTTCTCCTCCTATCTCTCCGACCGGACGCAGTCGGTTTTGGCAGGGGGGCAGAGGTCGACCCCGAGGCACCTTGTGTGTGGGGTGCCGCAGGGATCAGTCCTCTCGCCCCTTCTGTTCAACATTTATGTGAAGCCGCTGGGCGAGATCATCCGTGGCTTTGGGGTGGAATTCCATCAGTACGCTGATGATACTCAGCTGTACATTTCCACCCCAGGCCATCCCAACGATGCCCTTGAAGTGATGTCCCAGTGCTTGGAGGCCGTGTGGATCTGGATGGGGAATAACAGGCTCCGACTCAACCCTTCCAAGACCGAGTGGCTGTGGCTGCCGGTGTCCCGATATAGCCAGCTGGTGCCATCGCTGGCTATTGGGGGAGAATCACTGGCCCCCACGGAGAGGGCTCGCAACTTGGGTGTCCTCCTGGATGCACGGCTGTCTTTAGAAGAGCATATGACAGCTGTGGCCAGAGGGGCTTTTCATCAGGTTCGCCTGATGTTTCATCAGCTGTTCTATTATCTTCTAACCAAAATGTCAAGGTCCGCCTGATACTCCAGTTGCGTCCCTTTCTGGATCGGGACTCCCTACGCACGGTCACTCAGGCACTCGTCACTTCCCGCCTGGACTACTGCAATGCTCTCTACATAGTGCACCCGGAGGCTCCAGTTAGTCCAGAATGTGGCCACGTGGGGGATTATGGGAGCGACGGGGCACTCCCATGTGACACCTCTCCTGCGTGAGCTGCATTGGGTCCTGGTGGACTTCCAGGTACGCTTCAAGCTGTTGGTTACCACCTTTAAAGCACTCCATGGCATCGGACCTGGGTATTTGCGGGACCGCCTTCTGCCGCCAATAGCCTCCCACCGGCCAGTACGCTCCCACAGAGAGGGACTCCTCAGGGTGCCGTCGGCCAGGCAATGTCGGCTGGCGACCCCCAGGGGGAGGGCCTTCTCTGTGGCAGCACCTGCCCTCTGGAACAACCTGCCTCCAGAGATACGCAGGATATTAGATCTCCGGGTTTTTCGCCGTGCCCTAAAAACTTTTCTCTTCCAACAAGCAGGGCTGGCATAACCCTCCCCCCCCTTTTTTTTAAGATTTTAGATTTTTAAATTGTCCAAATTGGGTTTTAGTTATGAGGTTTTTAAATTTACGGCCAAAATTTATAATTCTTTTAAATTTTAAATTTTGTATTGACTGTTTTTTATTTCTGTCTGTACACCGCCCTGAGTCCAGCAGGAGAAGGGTGGTTTATAAATTGAATTGAATTAAATAAATAAATAAATAAATAAATAAATAAATAAATAAATAATTCCCAATTTGGTAAACCAAATCCCCCTCATAGTGTCGTGTCTTGCAACATTCTTAAACATATTCTTATTTTTTCCTTTGCCATATAAATTTCCTCATGATCTTATTAAGATATTGAAAGTAAGTCTTTTCAATTTTTATTGGCACAGTTTGGAATAAAAATAATAGTCTTGGTAATATATTCATCTTTATCAATGCAATCCGACCCATAAGTGATAGTTGAAGATTTTTCCAAGTCTTTTTCAATTTGTTGCTTTAACTTGTAGTAGTTTTCTTCTTTTATTGTTGCACATTTTGAAGTTAAGTATACTCCCAAGTATTTCACTTTTTTCACCACTTGTATGTCTAGATTTTCTTTTATCTCTCTATTTTGTTTTTCTGTTGTATTCTTCACCAACATTTTTGTTTTGTCTTTGTTTATTTTCAAACCAGATACTTTTCCATAACCTTCTATCTGTTCTAGTAATTTAGGGCCTGTTATTTGTGGTTCCTCTATAATAAAAACTAAGTCATCGGCAAACGCTTGTAATTTATATTCCTCTTTTTTGACTTTCATTCCTTTTATCTCATCACTCCATCTAATGTTCCTGTTTAAAACTTCTAGAGTCAAAATAAACAATAATGGTGATAAAGGGCATCCTTGCCTGGTGCCCTTCATTATATTAATCTTTCCTGTCATTTCTCTGTTCATCATTATCTTGGCAAATTGTCTGTCATATATTGTTTTTATAGTGTTTATGAATCTCTCCCCAAAATCCATTCTCTGTAATTGCTTTATCATAAACTGCCAGTTCACATTATCAAAAGCTTTTTGTGCATCTAGAAACATCAACACCATTTGTTTTTCTGGGTGGGTCTCATAATATTCCAAAGTATTCAAAATCATCCTCATGTTATCTCTAATTTGCCTTTTTGGTAAGAATCCATTTTGGTCACTGTGGATGTATTCGTTTAGCGTTTTTTCCAACCTGTTTCCATTATTGAAGCAAAAATCTTGTAATCTACATTTAATAATGAGATCGGTCTATAATTTTTAATCAATTGTAAATCTGTATCTTCTTTAGGTATGAGTGTCACATATGCCTCTTTCCATGAATCTGGCATTTTAGCCTCTAATAACAATTCATTAAATAAATCCAACATTACATTACTAATCACTTCTTCCAATGTTTTATACAACTCGGCTGGTAAGCCATCTGGTCCAGGCGCTTTTCCATTCTTTTGTCTTTTTATTGCTTCTGTTAATTCCATCATTGTTATTCTTTCATCTAACATTCCTTTAAATTGTTCTGATATTTTAATTAAATCTGATTTTTCCAGATAGTTTTGTATCTCCTCCTCAGGGATCTTCTCTTATGAATAGAGTTTTTCATAATATTCTTGGATTACTTTCTTTTTTTCTTCAGTTCTATATTGTAATTTCCCTTCTTCATCTTGTAGATATTTTATAACTTTTTTCTCTTTCTCTTTTCTTAGTTTATACGCTAGCCATCTTCCTGGTTTGTTTGCGTTTTCAAAAAAATTCTGTTTCGATGCTCTCAATTGGTTTGCTAATGATTCTTGTTCATTTAAGATTATTTCATGCTTCTTCAGTTCCATCAATTTCTTAATTTTTTTATTTTGAACATCTTTCTGCAACTTTTTTTCCAGGCTTTTATATTCTTCTTCCAATCTTACTTGTTTCTGCCATTTCTTTTTGTTCTTTTTCCCCAAATATGTTATTGCCAGTCCTCTAATATATGCTTTCATTGTGTCCCATACATTTTGGAGTGATGTACAGTATCTTCCTTTTTATTTAATTTTTAAAAAATGTCCAATTCCTTTCCCACAAATTCTTGGAATCCTTTTTCATTTAATATTGTTGTATTCAAAGTCCATCTTGTCTTTTTCTTTTTCCCTTTACATACTATTGTCATCGGATTATGGTCAGCCCAAATATTTGAACCAATATTCACTTCTTGCACCTCTTCTATAAGTCCAGTTGACATCCATACCATATATATCCTTGACCATTATAGATGTCTATTTGAATAAAAAGTATATTGACTCTCCTTCAAATGTTTTTATCTCCAAATATCTTAGATACTTAATTCTTCTACCATTGTAAAAAAGGATTTTGGTAATGTTCTTCTAGTTTTTTTATTTGTCTTCAGAGTTTTATAGTCCAAATCTGGGTTTGTAACAGCATTAAAATCACCCATTATACATACATTTTCATAGTTCAATGCTATAATTTTTCTGTGCAATCGACGATAAAATTCTTCCTGCTTTTCATTTGGTGCATACAATGCTATCAAAAGTAGTTGTTTAAAGTTCATTTTTATTTCCACCATCAACATCCTGCCTTCCTCATGTTCAAAAATTAATTTAGGTTCTAATTTTTCTTTTATATATAATGCCACACCTCTTTTACTTTGTTGTATCAGTGATGTAAATAAAACTCCTAGTTTGGGATATTGTAATAGTTTTATGTGTTGTTTTCTAATATGAACTTCTTGTAAACATATAATGTCCATCTTCAGAGTATTTAGTTTAGTCAATAATCTGTTCCTTTTTATTGCTGCATTTAATCCATTTACATTTAAGGATATTGCTTTTATTTCTTTTCCCATGTTTACTTATTACTAGGTTTTAATTTCATTGCCCTCGTCTCTCTTTGTTCGATTGGGTCTTTGGCTCTTGCCCCTTCTCTCCGAGCCCTCTCTTCTTTCACTTTTTCTTCTTTATCCTTTTCTTCATCTTTCTCTTTTGCAACGCCTACAGCTCCCAAATCTTCTTCCATTGATCCACAAAGTTGTTGATAAAATAACTTCGCTTTCTCAATTGAATTAAGTCTGTGTCTTTGTTCTCTCCATGTCACCATAATCCCTTCAGGTATTAACCATCTAAAACTCACTTCTTTGGATATTAAAAATCTTGTTAAGAATTGGTATTCTCTCCTCAAATCTCTAACTCTTCTAGGTATTTGTCATAGAACCACAAGTTCTTTATCCTTGTGTTTCAGTGCTGTGGTCCTTACTGTTCGAAGTATCTCTGATTTCATCGCTCTCTTTGTAAATCTTACATGTACTTCCCTTGGTAGTTTGTTCCTTACTGCATATCTAGTATAGATTCTAAAGGCTTCATCAATCTCATTTAAAATCTTTTCTTTGGGTTGTTCCAAGGCTTCAGCCAAAATCTCTGCAATTATTTCTGGTAAATTTTCTCCTTTTTCTTCTTCTATATTTTGGAATCTTAAGTAAAATTCAGAGCATTCCATTTCCAGCAAAATAATTGTCCTTTCTTGGATTTTGTCTACGGAAACCAAATTTTCAACTTTTTTCTCTGTCATGTCAACTTTTTCTTCTACTTTCTTAATTCTCTCCTCATTCTTCCCCATTATTTCTTTCATTTCTTGCAATTCCTGTTTAATATCATCATGGAGTGAGTGCATAAATTTGCGCAACTCCAATTTGAACAAATGATTGAAGCAGTTTATTTTTACCAAAAAGCAAGTATCATAATAAATGGAGAAATTACAAGAACATTTGAAATAAAGAAAGGAGTTTGCCAGGGATGCCCACTGTCACCCCTGATCTTCATTTTGACATTAGAGTCGCTACTGACAAAAATTAGAGCAAATTCAGAGATCAAAGGAACCAAAATCAAAAAGGAAGAATATAAATTAAAGGCGTTTGCAGACGACCTGGTATTTTTTATGGAGGACCCAAGGGAGACAGGACCTATCTTAATATGGGAGATAGAAAAGTATGGAGAAGTAGCGGGCCTTAAAACTAATAAGACAAAAACAAAAATGATAGTTAAAAATATAACATTACAACAGGAAATAGAATTAGAGGAAGAATTAGGATTGCAGAGTACGAGAAGAATTAAATATTTAGGAATTTGGCTGACAGCGAGGTGTTCCTCGATTAGGGAAGACAATTATGTAAAATTAATACAACAAATACATTTCACCTATCTATGCTAGGTCAAATTGCAACTATTAAAATGAACGTTTTGCCGAAACTGCTTTATTTTTTTCAAACCATACGTATAAAATTAGACAAGAATTTTTTTACGGATTTGAATCAAATTACAACAAAATTTATATGGGCAGGTACGAAAGCAAGGATAAAATTAACAGACCTTCAGGACAGTAGAAGCAGAGGTGGCCTAGGGCTCCCAGACTGGTGACTCTACTATAAAGCAGCAATCTTAGTTTGGATTAAGGAGTGGATCAATTTGAGAAACAGAAGATTACTTACAGATGGGTTTCAACAATGGAGGCAATGGTCCAACCCAACACTCTGGATATAAGTAAAATGGCCAAATATAATGAAATTTTGGATAGCCAAGGGAATCTAAAAAATAGACAAGAATTGGAAGAACAGGGAATAAATATAGATTGGTGGCCTTACTTGCAATTAAAATCGCAGTACATAAAAGATAAAGAGGAGTATGGAATTGAAATGATGCCACAACAATTGGATAAAATATTGACTGGCCCGGATGAAAAATTTATAACCAAAATTTATAACTATTTATTAGAATTTGACAGAGCCGAAGATATAGTGAAGGGAGCTATGATAGCTTGGGCAAAGAACGTTGGGCATAATATTGATTTAGAAGATTGGGAAACAATTTGGAATAGAAATTACAAATTAACGAAATCGGCAAAATATAAAGAGAACCAATTTAAAATGTTCTATCACTGGTATTTGGCACCCTCTAGATTAGCAAAAATATATCCAAATCATAGCCCAAACTGTTGGAAATGTGGACAAAAGCAAGGTACCTTCTTTCATACATGGTGGTTATGTTTCAAAACAAAAAAACATTGGAAGAAAATTCACTGTTGGTTACAGGAAATAACAGGCTTCCAGATTGAATACACCCCGGAATTGTTTATCCTAGGGATAACAAAAAGGAAATATGACCAAAAAACAACATATATCATTCTACACATAACAACTACGGCTAGACTGGCCTTTGCACAATGTTGGAGAAGTACAAATATACCCTCTGAAGATTTGATAATTAAAGAAGTATTTGATTGTGCCAAAATGGACAAATTGACACTTGAATTGAAAGGATTGATTGACTCGGAATACCATGCCATATGGGAGAAATGGTACAATTGGGGAAAACCACATAAAGTAGAAGTAGTTTTAGTAAAAATGTATAGAGTATAAGTGAATTGTAGTGTTAAGATATGTAAATGGTCACAGTTGTGCACAAAAGGTAAATAAGAATGGTTTAATTGTTGAAAATTAATAAAATAAATTTTAAAAAATGTTATGTGAATTGCCAACAAGAGAACTGGGCAGACCTGTTGCCGTTCGCAGAGGTGGCTTACAACAACGCCATGCAGAGCAGCACCGGATTGACCCCTTTCCAGGTCACCAGCAGCATGGAATTTGTCCCCATGCCCGAGTTGCCCAGAGAACCACCTTCCTCCATGACTCTGACCGAGTGGATAGAGTCGCTGAAGAAGGGGTGGGAAAACACCAAAAAAGCGCTAGCCGAAGCCACTGACGTGTATAAAAAGCAAGCTGACAAACCTCGATCCCTTCAACCCCCCTTCCATGTGGGAGATCGAGTTTATCTGTCAACCAAATACATAAAACTGAAGTTGCCCAGTAAAAAGCTGGCAGTTTTTAGGACCTTTCCCAATAGTGAAAGTAATTAACCCAGTGACAGTTCAGCTGAACCTCCCACGCATTCTAGGGAAAGTGCATCCAGAATTTCATTGCAGTTTGCTAAAGCCAGCAGTTGGGTTGCAATTGAGACCGCAGACCCGACCAGCACCCAAGCCTATCATAGTGCAAGGGGAAACCCATTATAAAGTAAAAAGAATTTTAGACTCTAGATTGTATAAAGGTTGATTGCAATATTTAGTTCAATGGAAAGGGTACCCTTTGTCTGTGTTCTGTCCCCATCTCACACACGCACCCAAACAGCCAGCCAGAGGTTAAATAACTTTTCAAACACCCAATGTCAGTTATCAGAAACTTGGCAGCAACTCCGTAGCTGCCTGCCAAGAACTTTACTCCAAGAAGGAGGGGTTGTTCCTCCACCAGATAACACAAACAAAATACACACAGTTTAAACAGTCCAGTTCGTAAATTAAATCCACAGCAGATTTAGGCGTTGTTTTCCAGAGGTGCAAAGTGACTTGCCAGAAGTTTCAGCTTTGTCCGTCACAGAGTCTGACTGGTCACCACACTCCCTTATATAGCCTGTGGGGTGTGGTCCAGTGACTCAGCTTAATCTCTGGCACGCCTCCTCTTCTGCTGCATACGTTTGTCTCGCCGACGCTGGCGTGGATCCAGCCACAATTTTTCTCCGTCGTCGCTATCCAACTGATCGGAGACACCTGGCTCCTGGCCAATCTCTTCTCCTTCGGCAGGCACCTGAGGCATTGCCAGAGAGGAGGGTCCTGGAGAGGGAGGCCTGGCCAACTCCTCTCCTTCATGTTCGGAGCCTTCTTCCTCCGATAAGAGGGGCTCGGGGGTCGGAGCCACAACAGTCTGAAGCTACTTGGGTTAAAAGGTGGGATGTAAAAGCAGATAGATTAGTGAAACAATTTCATGATAAATACCCTGATAACCCAAAGGGTCCCCCTGTGGGTGTGAGAGAGAGGTGGTTAGGGAATATTACATTAACCCCCTATGTTCGTCTCATTGCAGGACATGGTCATCGGTTGGGGGGGGGTGGCCTGTCAGTCCTGTAAGACATCTTTTACCTTGGATCTTCAGGGCTGCCACATTTAGTGCTGTGGGAAACTGGGAGGGGGGATTGTATGGAGTGGAGAGATATCTAGCCATAATAACATTCTTTTCTTTTGAGAGTCAAGGACATCCTGCCCAGCACCTGGAGTGGGGTGACTGAGAGGCATCTCCAGTTGGGATGGTGCAGTGATTGGACCATGTGATGAACATGTGGGTGCAGGGGCAGGGACTTGGACTTTCTTCTGGGTGGGGAAAACCTGGAAGCTTTCAGATCCGGGTTTTCCCAGATGTGCCAATATGGCATCTCTAATAAAATGGAACTTTGAGGAACTTCTGGCCTCAGAGTCTTCTTTTGTTGGGGGTGTTACTTGGAACCCTGACACAACATATCTTTGACAAAAAGGGAGGACCTAGCATGGAAAGGGACGAAACTCTATGTCCCAGAGTCCCTATGCACCTTAATACTCCAGAGGAGCCATGATGTCAAATCGGCGGGCCACTTTGAGTTCCTAAAGACTTTACACTTAGCACAGAGGCAATTCTGGTGGCCTGGAATGAAGAAAGACATGGACAGTTATGTGAAAAGTTGCACCACCTGCGCCACTATGAAAAAGCAACCAGGAAAACCCCCCGGACTGCTGCAAATCGCAATGGACTTTATAGTGGAGTTGCCAAAAAGCAGGGGGAACACTGAGTTCTGGACTGTGATTGACCTAAGCACGCACACTTCATACCCTGCAGTGGACTACCCTCAGCCCACCAGGTAGCCAAACAGTTCCTGAAGCACATCTACCACCTGCATGGAGTGCCACGAAGAATCATCTCAGAGGGGTCCAGTTCATGGCAAAGTTCTGGAGTTCTGGAAGGAGATCCTGTGGTCCATTGGGTCATCCCAGGGCCTTACCTCAGCTTTTCATCCAGCTACCAATGGGGGGGGGGGCAGAGAGACTGAATGCCATGGTAGAGCAGTACCTTAGGTGTTACGTGAACTATCAACAGTCCAATTGGGCAGACCTCCTGCCTTTTGCTGAGGTTGCGAACAATAATGCTGTTCACAGTAGCACAGGACTAACTCCGTTCAAAGTAGTGAGTGGCATGGACTTTGTCCCAATGCCAGAATACCCAAGTGATCCCCCCTCCTCAGTCAGCTTGACAGACTGTCTGTCAACGCTAAAAGTAGCATGGGAAAATGTCAAGAAAGCACTAGCTAAAGCAGCGCAGGCCTATAAGAAACAGGCAGACAAACACCGAGCCCCACAACAGCCATTCCAGCTGAGGGAAAAGGTCTACCTCTCCACAAAATACTTGAGGTTAAAACTCCCCAGTAAAAAGCTGGGACCCAAGTTCAAGGGGCCATTCCCCATAGTGAAGATCATCAACCCGGTAGCGGTGCAATTAAAATTGCCCCAACTGCGAGGGAAGATACACCCGGTATTCCATAGCAGCCTCTTAAAACCCATGGTCGGGTCAACCCTGAAACCCTAACCTGTGAGCCCCCAGACCCAGTGGTCATAGGGGGCCAAACCCATTATGAGGTGCAACGCATCCTCGACTCAAGGTGGCACAGGAGACAGCTCCAATGCCTAATCAAGTGAAAGGGCTACCCCTTATCAGAGGCATCTTGGGTAAAGAGCAGAAAGATCCAAGCTGACCGCCTCATAGCTAAATTCCATGAAGACAACCCAACAAAGCCTGGCGGGGGGGTCGCACCCCTAAAATCTATACCTGTACTCAAACTGTTTTTACTTTGCACAGGTTGCCTTCAGGAAGTGAAGTGATGGGAAAACTGAGCCTCGCAGCTGCATTGAAGAACTTGAATTTTAGTCAAAATAAAGTACATTCCAGCGACAACGTCAAGGTCATGTCCAGGGGGACCCACAGTGGCTGGAGGGAGTGTCTTCTATAACCCACAAAATTGCTTTAGAAAACCAAAACTTGAGCAGTAAACTGTGAAGTCTGGAGGTGGTTAGTAGCCCTCGGGACTGTTAAATGCAGATATTCCTCCTCCCGAGCCCACCTGACATCAGCAACACCAAGAGTCGCCTTTGGCAAAGATACAAGTTCGATAAATGACTCACTCTGCCAAGGGCATCCCACCAGCAGGAGCTTTGGAATAAAAGAGGAAATATCCAAAGTGCAGGCAAACAACATCTGGCCAGATATGGTTTGTAGGTCACGAAGGGTTGCTCCAACTGACATTAGCCGTTTTTGGAAGGAGGCCACCCACATGCCCTAAGCCTTCAAACATCTGCCAGTTGGAGAACATCCTTCTACACCAACCCAGGAGGTCTGAAGTTCGTGTCCTTCGGGGACTTCCCTATTTCCCACCCACCCCACTCCATTTAGCACAGAAAGACGTAACCGAGATAAATTGGGACATTTGCCTATGTTTCCACAATTCCCTCGGAAGCCTGCCCACAGCTCGCGCCAACAGTTCCAAGGTTTTTGCTTGAAAAGCCCACTTGTACAGCCAGGTGGGAGAAAGAGAGGTCAGAAGTCACTAAGGTGGGGTGGAGCGGGGCGGGGGGGGAAATCACTCATTGGAATAAAAGCCTAATGCAGGCCAAGGAATGGATGACAGAGATCTGAATCGATGGGTGGGAAAGCAGGGCCAGAATTTACGCTTCCAGCTCAGTTGGATTCTCTTGGAAAACAGGATATTCGTGCCACAGATAATTTGGAAGAAGGGGCGTCAAACCTTGAGAGCATGGCACCGTGCACAGCACTTAAGGTCCTTTGTGAGCCTGTGCTCGGATGGAGGTTTTAAGGACATCTTCCAAGTTGTCATTTCTCTCCCTTTGTTAACTTTTGTGAGGAGCTTGAGCTCTCTTGGCTGTGAATATATTGCAACCCATCTGTGCATTTTAGGAATGGCAGCAAGCTGTTGGGCCAAGGCAGTCAGAGGCAGATGTGGGCTAGGCAAGACCCAAGGCTGTATGCATAAGTGGTGATGACTTCTGAAAGAAAAGCGAACACAAGCGGAGTCATTTCATAATTGGCTTTTTAAAACGATTAACGCAACCCTGCTCTGTTTTTGCCCATTATGCAGATTAAAACTGTATAATCTCTGCTGCGTGTATGTGGTTACTGCGGGTGGGAAGATGGCTTTTGAAACTTGTTTTCCGTAAATTCAAACACAAAGAAAAACACGTTTTTTCAGGTGCTCTTGCACCGGCTTGCAGCATTCCCATGGATTCAGGGGACCTACGTTAAATATGTAGGGGTGCTAATGGAATTTCACTTGATTGTAGAAAGAAGGGGAGAATAAACTCGGTGGTGAACCTAAAAAAAAAAGAAAAGAAATTGCTTTGTTGAGGAATGACTGATGACACACCTTGGGGGGAGGAGGAAACAGGGTCAGAGCCAAGGTGCGAATTAAGTGAGGTCAGAGTTGGCTTCACTTGGTCCGTGCCGACATGAAGCTCCTAATAAATAACTGGATTTCTTTTGAAGCTTGGCTTGAGGCTCATGATTTAATTAGGGCATTAGTCGAAACCTTGAAGTTTGTCTTCCTTCCCATCATTCCTTACCTCATTATTTGATTTGTTTTCTAAGAGTTTTTGCTTGGAATTAGGTCCTGGAGATCCAAAAGATTGGTCACCCTCCCCCCTCAATTTTAGTTTAAAGCTCTCCTGATAAGTTGAGCCAGTCATTTTCCAAAAACACTCTTCCTGGTTTTTGTGAGGTGCAGCCCATCCTTTGCCAAAAGCCCATCATGGAGGTAGTGCAGACCATGGTCCAAGAATCCAAAGTTCTCTTGGGGACACCAACTCTTTAGCCAGTGGTTTACTTCTAGAATCCTTTGTTCTCTTACTGGATGTTGATCTTTTGTTGGAAGTGCAGATGAAAAAACTACTTGTGTACCTAATTCCTTAACTTTCTTGCCTAGCTGCTCATAACCATTCAATATTGTTCTCAGGTTCATTTTCATGTCATTTGTCACTACGTGTAGTAGTAGAAAAGGGTAGTAGTCTGTGGGTTTTATTTTAGTTAGATTCTCAGCCACATCTTTGATTTTTGCTCTAGGGAGACAGCACACATCTCTAGATTGACTGTCTGGTCTACAGATGTCTGGTTCTGTCGTTGCACTGCCTTCAGTGAGCTCGCCTCTTCGCCCCACAGCTGATTCTCCTCCCTGCTCCGCAGCTGGCTCTACTTGCTCACCAGCTCGCCTCTTTGTTCTCCACCAGTTCATTTCACTGCCTGCAGTCGGTTCGCCTCTCCACTCCACTCCACCACCTCACCTCAGTTCAATGGGCCTCCAGGTCTCTTCGACAGGCCTCTTGGGTGCAGATGGGCTTCTCTCATCATGCAACTGAAAGTTCACCATGCACGGTTGCCCTTGGTGGCATTTTTCTCCTATTTTCTCCAATCTTTCTTCTCCTTTTCCAGTCTTTTTTTCTCTTTCTATGATTTATCATTCCCTCCCCACCTCTCCTCTACCATTCTATCTTAGTTTAATAGCAAATCTTTTCCCCACAATGTAACAATGTTTCCTCTGTTACTGCCATCTTGGCTCCATATTTCATAGATCATTGCCCCCTTGCTTCTAACCATATCTTATATCAATGTAATATTTTTATCCATTGTTTATTCTCCATTGAAATCAGTGACCCAATAAACTGTAAGTGTGGACAATTCCAATGTATGGAAATTATACTTGGGATTTACATTTCAACTGATTCATTTCCCTCCCTCAAATGAAAAGTTCTGGTCTCTAATTTCACCTCTGATCTATCTGATTTTTCCAAATATTGAACCATATTCTTATGACCCAGGTGGTCAAAGCAAGGCAGGCTTCTAGAGAGTTCTTTATTTCTCTCAACAAATGTTCCAGCCAAGGGCTCTCCAATGACTGGTAAGGCTCCACCCTCATGCTACCCTGAAGGCAGCCTCCCTTGGTCTCCCAAACACAGCCCCAGTAATGCAAAGAAAGCCCACACAGGTCCGGGTCGCAGCAACATCAGCAACAGGGATCTCAGCTCCACGATCCCACACTGAACTCTCCCCATCAGAGGGCTCCTAAAGGGGCCAAAGCCACCCTGGAGGGGAGGCGAAGGACAGAGGGACACCCAGGAGGTTACAGAGAGCAGCAACTCTCCTGTTCCACCCAGGGAAAACTCTCTTAACTCAAAGGCAAGGAGCAGCAGCAGCCATCATGGCTGCCACAAGGCTGGGGCAGCTGAAACAATAAAGACAGTGCAGGAGCGAGTAGAGAAGCAGTGTGTGACTAGGTGAGATTAAGCTTGAGTTTTGCCTAAAAATTATCTCCAAAAAAATGATCTGGGAAAGGAAAAAAACAAACTGTTCAAAAGACTCACATTAGCGGCTAATGGGCACTTTGAACTATTGAGACAGCCCTGGAAAAGACTGGTATAAGGAAGAATAAGAGCTGTTTTTTCTTGTAAGCATTTAGAACTGGATTTTGTATTGGCTTGGTGTTATTTTGAAAAGGCATGTTAAATGCTGGAACTGGTTATTGAGTAACCTAAATGCTGGACTTGGCTTATTGAAACAATTTACTTTGTTTTGAAATAAATGGATTAATTAATACCTGCGGGGGGGGGGCAGCATTGAAATCTGAGAGGAGAGTGCCATCTGTTGACAACTGGAAGATAAATCACACTCCTATAATTGGACTTATTCTGAATTGGAAAGAGACTTTTCATTGTAGAATATTTAACATTATGATTGGATTTGGAGAAACAACTGTGGAAATGAGTGGGCTTTTTCACGAGGTGACTTTGATGTTTCAAAGCATTGAAGTTCTGATGGATGGTATAGATGAGAAAATGGAAAATATTTTACAAAGAACTATAAATAAAGACCAAACTGCCCTTGAAATGGTGGAAGCAATAGAAAGACATGATGGAAAAAACCAGCAAATTGAATATGAACAAGGAACAAATACAGATCAGAAAAATGAGCAAATGAAGCAAATGCTCGATGAAGAAGACCAGACAAATAGTAAGCAAAAGGAGTGGAAAAAACAGAGGAATTGGCCAAATCAACAAATAAATCAAGGACTGGAGCAAAAAATAGGACTGACAAATCAGCTGATAAAGGAAGAAAGATTGAAGAAAATAAAACAGATAAATCAGCAAATGAACAGACAGGAAGATATTGTTGATGAGGAGATTGGGATATGGGCAGATACGTGGGAGAAGTGGCAATATAAAAATGTATTGGGAGGAGTGTCTGGATTAAATAAGAAAGATAGAGGTGAAAATAGAGAAAAAGAAGAGTGTGGGAAAAGAGTTAAAAAACAGATCAGAATTGAAGCGTTAATGAGGGCAAGAGATGATGGTTAAAAAGGGTTGCTTTCTAAATATTAAGGCAGCATGAGTGTAAATTGGATAAATAGAAATAATCTAGATTGGGGAAATGTCAGTGTTCCAGAAGAACCCAACTCCAATTAAAAACTCCGAGACAGGCATTTTCTCAAAGTTCCCATTTATTAGAGTAGGTATACTGGCACATCTGGGAAAACCCGAATCTGAGAGTTCCAGGTTTTCCCTCAGTAAATCAAAAACCCAAATCCAGCCCCTGTACCAGGAGTGAAATGTAAAATTTGTTACTACCGGTTCTGTGGGCGTGGCTTGGTGGTGGTGGGGTAATGTGACTGGGTGGGCGTGGCCAACTTTTTTAAAAAAAACTTTTCAAAGCATTTTTTCTACAACCTCTTCAGTCGAAGAGGTTGCAAAAAAATGCTTTGAAAAGCCTCTGCCAATCAGGCAACTCAGCTGAGATCGTCAGAGGCTTTTCAATTCACTTTTAAAAGCATTTTTTTGGCAGAAGAGGTTGTAGAAAAAATGCTTTTAAAAGTAAAAAAAAAAGCCTCTGATGATCGTGCGGCTCAGCTGGGCATGGTGGGGGGGGCACAGTGATTTTTGCTACCGGTTTTCCAAACCACCCGCTGCCATCGCTACTGGATCGGCGATCCGGTCCGAACCGGGAGCATTTCACCCCTGCCCTGTACCCATCAGTCCATCACATGGTCCAATCACAATCTGTCCCAACTTGAGACACCACTTCAACCACTCCTCCTCCAGATGTAGGAATACTATGACCTTGACCGAAAAGAAGAATGCTATTATGTCTAACTACATTCCCTCTACTAAATCCCCCCTCCTAGTTTCCCAAGCACAAGAAGGTGGCAGCGTGGAAGCTTCCGGTGTTAATATGACTTCCAAAGCTGACAGGAAATTTGTTTTTCTATAGAATAAAAGAATAATAATTTAAAAAAAAGATGGGCAGGAATTGAGGAATAGTTGTAGAATACCTTTAAACCAGGAGCTGTGTGCATTAGAACTAGGATAGAGGTGGATTTTAGAAATGGGGAAAATATCATTACATATATCTTTACATAACAACAGTCAAATATTAAATTGATTAGAAAATGAAAGAGAACTGTATGTGTCTATCAATAGTTAGATAATAGAAGCAAAAGAAATAAATTAAAAGATTAAGAGGATGATTAATTAAATAATGAAAAACTATTAATATGAAGAATAATTATCATGATGTTACTATAATCATGATTATTATTGCCATCAACACATCCTTCATGTAGATATTAAGTCTTTTTTCTTCTAATGTAATTTCAAAAAAATGTATAGTTATATTTGAAAGAGTTGATATTTGGAAAATACACCATATTCTGTAGGGAATTGGAAATTTATACGCAACAATGAAAAGGAAACAATGGAAGAAAAGAGAGGTGGAGAGAAGAAGGGAGAGAGGGAAGTAGAGTGGAGTGGGGTGGAGGAGACGAGAGGAAGGGAGAAAGGTTGGGGGAAGAGGAGAAGGAAGGAGACAGAAGAAGAGGGAAGGAGAGAGGGGAAAGGAGAGAGGGAAGTGGATGGGAGGAGAGGAGTAGGAGAAAGGGAAGGAGGGGGAAGTGGAGAAGAAGAGAGAGGAGAAGGGAGAGGAGGAAAGAAAAAGGGAGGAGTGGGAAGGAAAGGAGAGAGGGAAGAGGAGAAGGAGAGAGGGAAGTGGAGGAGAGAGGAGAGGAGAAGGAAAAAGGGAAGGAGAGAGAAGTGGAAGGGAGAAGGGAAGAGACGGAAGGAAAAGGGAAGAGATGGACCGTCGTAAAATTGGGTGGAATATGGTATATATGAGAAAGGAAAACAGACGGGTAATATATATTTTTCTTACTTGATGGTTATACAATTGATATTACAATGGAAGATAATATGTTATAATATAATGGATGTTATCGTATATTTGTTTATATGTTACTGTATATTTGTTTATATACATATGATTATAATGATGATGTTTGTTCGCATGTTAAAACCTTGGACACCTAGAGAGCACACTCAAGATATAAAAGAAATGTATGATATAAAACAAGAAAAAATATTACAAAAAGAAAAAAAAAGAAAGCCCACACAATAGGATCAGGCTCACAGGGAAAGGTCCAGGGTTCCAAGTCCAATCCACAAGGCAGAGTCCAGGCACAAGCAAGGACAGTCCTCAGGACAAGAAAAAGGTCCCAGACAAGAAGCAGTTCCAAAGGCACAGTGAAGAAAAGGCTAAACACAGTCCACAAGAGAAGGGCTAGGTCCAAACAAAAGACAAAGAGCAATCTTCCAAGCGAAGCAAGGCAAACAGCAACAGGCATAAGTCAAAGCCGGGGGAGTGTAAGCCAAAGCAAAGAATTGTTCCTGGCAAAGACTAACTCCCCACGGCTTCTCCTTAAGTTACTCCCCTCCAGGTGTTCCTTGTGAGGAGGGGTAGGGCAACCTCCTCCCGAGTAGCCTTGCAGCCCTTCTCTGGGCTTGCCTCCACTCTCCTTGCCCTTGGATCAGTGGAGTAGACAGCTGTTCCCCATCAGAGATCGGCTGCCTATCAGCACCACTGCTGGTCAGCAGCCGATCCTCCCCTGTGTCTGTGTAGGCAGGCAGCTCTCCATCTGGTCAATCACCTCCCCCAATGCCTGAGGGGCCGGGAAAACATCGTCCTCAGCCCCTGGCATGCCTTCCCTGTCGGACGGTCCCAGTTTCAACTCCTCCTCCTCCTCCAAACCAGGCTCTGATGGGGCCATGATGCATATTTTGCATGGAGTTCCTTCTAAGTATATGGTCCAGGCAGGGCAATTCTACCTTCTCTGAAAGACTTCTGAGCCAATGCAGTAAACTGCCATCATTGCCTTCTCCTAGGAATGTGCAAAATACAGGGATCCAGGAATGAAATGTTGCAGAAAACTCCCCTATGTTCTATTTCTCCTCTCCAGATCCCCTCCATCACCAAGCAGTCTGGTTTCCCTTCTTGAAGGCCATTATGACCAACTATCCAATGAGCAAGACAGAAGGGAGATACAAACATCATTCAAACACATTTCAACCACAAACATCATTGTCACTGTTTTTATGTCTACTCTAATAGCACATTGTTATTATACAGAATGTTCTATAAGCCACTCTAGGAGCCTTGGCCAGTAAAAAGGCAGAATAAAAGTATTTCAGATTAATAACTGACTGAATTATTTAATGCAACCACCAAATGTATACTTTGCCAAAGCTACAGAAGAACCTCAGAGACCCTTATACATTCAGCCCACCCATGTGATGTCATTTTTTCCAACCAGTAAAGATTTTGAGATCCCCACCACTCAGTTCTCCCAAGACTTATAGGAAGACCTATAGCCTTCCAGCTCTTATTCTCACATCCTCATTCCTGACCTGTGGGAGGGCAATGTTGAGCTGGCGCTGTAGTGATTCCTTCTCATGACCCAATTCACGCAGGCAGAGTTGGGAGGTAGCCAAACTTTCCTGCGTGTCACGCAATGTCTCCAGCAACCGCTCTCGCTCATTCAACATGTTGACCATGAGTTGCTCGAAATTGGCATCATCGTCCCCATAGGATGAACCACGGCGGTTGTCCTCATTAATGGTCGGCATCACTTCACACATCATCATGCCAAACAAAGTGGGGAGGGATGCCCTGAGGGCTCCTCTGGAAGGAACAGAAGAGTAGTTCTAGATTCTGCAAAAAGAGAATAAAAAACTTTCAAATAACACAGACCTGGGAAAATGAGAATCTGTAAAAAAAGGATCAACCAGAATGCTGATTTCAGGTAGTCACTGATGGGATAATAGTTTAAGAGAAGAACATTTACTTTGCACAATGAAAGTCTCAAGTTTAATTGCAGGCTATTTGATTAAAAGGACTGAATAGAAGCTAATGGAAGAAGCCATTCCTTAAGACCATGGGCTATTACAGCCATTTGGGACAACTACATTGACTGAGTTCAGCTGTAAGGAACAGTGGACTTCTCCAAATGGTATAAACTACAATTTCCAGCATTCCTCACTATTGGCCAAGCTAATGAGAATTGCTGGAAGTTGAAGTTGAGCAACATTAAGCAGGTCATAAGATTTCCACCTTGGTTTACACCAAGAACTTCTCAATGCATTTTGAAACAAAGACTCAATATTTTCTCCAGATAATTCATTTTTAACATGAGAATTGTCTTGGATTTGCTGACAATATGATAATAACGGCATAAGGGCTTTTTCTGTCTAATCTGTATTTAGGGGGATTGCCTTAAATTCAGATGACCTTTCTTGATGGTGGTAGGATAGTCTGAGCTGATGCAGGAAGCAGAGTCCCAAAGTGGTAAACAGACATGCAGAGGATATTTGAGGGGCAGTAGGGAGAAGGGTTAAGGACTCTAAAAAGGAAGGCTGAAGCCTGTGTGCCAAAATCCACCATAACTTCAAGCATTTGATGTTGCAAGATAAATTGAACTCACACATCTATAAACACTAGTCTAAAACTACAGCTGGGTGATGGTGGAAAAGCAGCTTACAGACACAGGGCTTGAAATCAGCAAACAGGACAACACACATATTTCTGCTAATTTATTATAAATGGGAATAATGGGGTCAGGGATGTTATCACAGTCAGTGTTTCACTTTTGTCACCACCTCCCAAGCCAAAATATTGGTTCCTCTTCCGCATTGGGCTCCTAATAGAGAAGAAGAATGGAAGGATAAGAGAGCTTGAAATAATTAACTTTGTGGGCAGATGAGGAGAGGAGCAAAATCATGGGGCAGGCATGAAGTTCAGCCAGTTGGGGAACTAGAGATGCCACAAACCAGCCCAGCCTCACCCTCTCCTTGATTTCCAGCCCCATTTCAGGGCAAGTCAATCTCTAGACCCATCTTTCTCAACTGTGCAAATGCTTTGAGCAGCAACTCTTCTTGCTACTAACCGTTGACTATACTACCTGGGAGAAAGTGGGCTTTGTAATCTAAAATACATGGAGGCAATTGATTGGGGAAGTGTCCTAGAACCAATTCAAACTCAATTCTGTGTGCCACAAATTAGCTAATTTCCAGAAATTACACTGCCACTCTTTCACTTCCAGAAGTATAACCCAGTAGCTATACCAGTGGTGGGTTTCTACCGGTTCGCCCCAGTTCGGGCGAACCAGTAGTGGCGGCGGCTGGAGGCTCCATCAACCCGCCCGGACATCATCACGGACACTCTACGCATGTGCAGAAGGTTCTGCACATGCGCAGAAGCGCTGTGTGCGAGCGAAGCAAGCCCGAGCACACACGCGCTCCCTGATATGTTTTATTTTCAGGCCCTGAAATGAACCAAGGATTCAGTCTGCTGTTGACTAACACCTTTTATTTTGTTTCTTAAACACAGGATACCAGGACAAGACAAGAGGTCTGGGAAGGAGCACCAAATATATATACAGAAGGAGGATCATGGGTAAGGAGGAGCTCTGGGAGGGGTTAACAATAAGAACATTAACCCTTACACGCATATACATTAGGTTGATTATTTTACCTAACAAATCCCCCTCTTAAAATATTCAACCGTTCACAAACTCACACATAACTTTCTAGTCAAATACATGTGTTGTCTTGAAGGCAATGGTTTGGTTAACACATCCGCCGTTTGTTCAGATGTCTCACAATGAACTAATTTTATAAATCCAATGTCTGACATTTGTCTTACGTGTTTGAATTTTATGTCAATATGTCTGGATCTTTTTCCGACGGCCTCAGCAGCAGAAATGTCAATGGCCGCTTGATTATCTTCCTGGATATGTATCGGATAGTTGGGTTCAGTCCATATTTCAGTCAAGAGATCGTCAAACCATGTCAGGCTATTTGCTGCCTTGGAAAGGCAAATATATTCGGCTTCAGCCGTCGAAGTGGCAATGAGACTTTGTTTCCCAGTGAACCAATAGACAGGAGAATCATTCACAAAGAACACATAACCTGATGTGCTTTTTCGACTCTTTGGGTCTCCGGCCCAATCAGAGTCCGCAAAACAAGATAAAGCAGGTTTCTTAGTTATTGAAGGTTCCAAAAATAGACAGAAATTAATAGTAGAGTTTAAATATCTTAATACCCTTTTTACACCTTCCCAATGGAATGAAGTGGGTTTATTTACATTTCTAGAGAGGAGGTTTACTGCGAGTGTGATGTCTGGACGAGTCCAATTAGATATATACAATAAAGATCCTATTACAGATCTATATGTGGTGTTGTCATTGAATGGTTCGTACTCCCCGTTCATATTTTTCACGAAGTCAACTGATATGGGTGTGTCTGATGATTTAGAATTACACATACTACATTTTTGAATTAATTCCAAGATTTTTTCTTTTTGGGATAATTTAAAGCCCTTTGATGTTTTTTCTATTTGCACTCCTAGATATTTATTTACTTTACCTAATATTTTTAAGTTAAAATGATTACCCAGTCCTTTTGCAAACTCTTCACATTTTGCCTTTTTTTTACCAAAATATAAAATATCATCTACATAGACGAGTACAAATTCCTTTGATGATCCAACCGATTTAACAAAAAAACATGGGTCTGCAGATGTAGCTTTGAACCCCAAATCAGTGAGGATTTTTGACAAACAATCGTACCAACGCTTTCCTGACTGACGTAGGCTGTAAAGACTTTTATTTAATAACCAGAAATTGTTTGTTTGTGGGTTTTCATTGGGTGGTGCTTTTACGTATATTTTTTTGTCGAGGTCAGCGTGCAAATAGGCTGTCTGAACATCGAATTGGTGGGCATCCAAATCTAAGATGGAGGCTAGAGTGAAGGCAATCTTCACACTCTCAGATCTAACAGTTGGGGAATAGGTATCTTCATAATCATCCGGAAATTTTTGGGCAAAACCCTGGGCGACTAATCTAGCTTTATACAGTAATTTATCGTTTTCCAATTCCTTAATTTTAAATACCCATTTGGTGCCTATAGGTGACTTTTCTAAGGGTGTGGAAACTGGTGTATAAACCTTCAACTCCTTTAAGCTATCCATTTCCCTTTTGATTGCCTCTTCCCATTTTTGTCTTTCTTCTATGGGTAATTTGGATATATCATGATAGTTTTTCGGTGTAATCTTGGGAGTTTCCAGAGAAAGTACATAACCTTGTAAATGTTTTGGTTTTACATTTCTATTTGATCTGATTGGTCTATTCTTTGGTGTTTCATCAGAATGTAGGAATCGGGTTTCTTTGTTGGATAGTTTGTCTATGTGTATCACTGGATGTCCCTCCTTCCATTCCTTTTTGTACAGTTTAGTGTAGTTTGGTTTTGGTTTATTTTGGGGCTTTAGGATTGTGTTTTTTTTGCTCCTGATTACTTTCTTCTGATGCGATACCTTTTTTATTTTGACATAAGTCATTTAAATGTAGTTTGGACCAGTTACTGTGCTCATGAAAATTTGCAGTCCTAGAGATGACGAAATTATTGTTTTGGTCTATGAATTTATAACCTTTCGTGCCTGTTTCGTAACCCATAAAAATCAGGTTTTTTGATATTTTGTCCCCTTTACGTCTTATCTGTTTGGGTATATACACATCGGCCGTCACCCCAAAAATGTGCAGGTGGCCCACCTTTGGTTTTCTGTTAAACATGACTTCATAAGGGGACTTGTCAACTGTACTTGACCCGAGGCGATTTAGAGTATAATTTGAATACAAGAGGGCTTCAGCCCAGAATGATTGACTTAAGCCAGCATCCGCTAGCACACATCTAACCATGGTTTGCAACAAACCATTTTTTCTTTCTACGATCCTGTTCTGAAACGGTGAGAACGGGCAGGATTTGTAGTGTTTGATGCCCTGGTCATTTGTCCAATCAATAAATTCTTTAGACAAGAATTCAGAACCTCTATCGGTCATAAACTGCTTGATTTTTACTCCATGTTGGATTTCAATTTTTTTATAGAATTCTTTTACCCTTTTGAATGTTTCGTGTTTATGGTTGAGTGTATAGACAAAGCCATACCTGCTAAAGTCGTCAACAATTGTTAAAAAATATTTTTTTCTATATTTAATTGAAGGCCTCAAAGGGCCAACAAGGTCCATATGTACTAATTGGAATACTGATTGGGTTGTGCGTGAAGCTTTTTTGGGTTTGGGTTTGCATCTGATTTTGGATGATTTACAGACAGAACAGTCTAAGTAATTGTCACAATTTTTTACTTTAACATCTTCTGAGCACTCTGACATTTTTTGTATGGTTTGGAAGCTTGCGTGGCCTAATCTCCTATGCAGCAGGTGTGCGCAATTATCATGTAACATTTTTCCATTTGTAATCTTTGATACATTAGAACAATCATTTGGTTTATCCCCTGATACATGCTTTACAACCTCATTACATGAGTTTTCACAATTTCTTTCCCCAGGGCATAGATAGGCTAATCCCCCTTTTACAATTATTTCCTTTATGGGTTCGTTATTCTTATACATGTATGCTTTACCATTACTGAAGGATGTGGTTATTTCATGTTCTTTTGTTAACTTTATTGTAGCCAATATGTTCTGGGGGATTTCGGGCACGAAGAGCACCCCCTCTATTTGTCCTATCCCTTTTATGTTGACACTGCCTATTCCTTTTACAGAAACCCTCCTTTGATTTGCTACTCTGATGTAGTAGTTTGTTGGTATAAATTTTTCTAGTATTTCTTTATTGCATGTGGTGTGACACGTGGCTCCAGAGTCTATGAGCCAATTATGGTGATTGTCTGAAATCTCGAAGTTATCATCTCCTAGACCATATTGATAATCCTGTCTGCCCTCCTTAGAATTGTCTCTACTTCTGGGTTTGTACCTGGAATTTGGTGTCTCACTGCGTTTCTCCCTATAGTCAGGGGAGTTCCTGCCAGAGAAGTTCACCCTTCTTTCTGGTCTCTCCTTGCTTTTGTAATGTGATCTATATTCAGTACCTCTTGGGCAGTCCCTTTGATAGTGATTGTTTGACCCACATATGTGGCACCCATAAGTGTATCTGTCCCTGTTTCGTGGTTCTACCTTTCTTTTATATCCATCATCCCTCCGGCTGGTTGATCTCTCTCTCCTGTTTCTGTCTTCTGCTATGAGTCTACTAGTCAGAACTTCTAGAGTGAGCTGTTCAATATTTAAGTTGTCTAATACAGTGATGTAATTGTCCCAACTTGGGTCAAGGGAATTTATGATCACACTTTTTAAACTATTTTCTGGGATGACCTCCCCCCTTTGGATAAGTTCAACTCTGGCTGCATTCAGTTTAAGAATATGTTCACTCATAGTCATTCCACCCCTTAATCTGGCCCCATAAAATTCCCTGGATTTTCTGGATGTGGAAGCAGCATTGTTTCTCTGAAATAGGTTGTACAGTTTTTGAAATATTTCTGATACAGTAAGGTTGTGTTCTATGCTAGGGAAAATACATGGTGAAATTGTGGCTATTATCATATAGTATGCTTTGTGATGGAGACAGTCTATGTCACAGTTCCAAGGTTTGGTGGGAGGATCATACAGAAAGAATAACATATTTTCTTTTAAATACATAATCTCTAGTTGCTGTCCCCATTCTTGTAAATTTGTCCCATCAGCCTTAAGTTTAATTAAATCAGTTGCAAAAATGTTTGTGTGATGCATATAGTTACCCATGCCTTGCCGCTGTCCATGGTTCCTGTCATAGCTGTACTCACAATAGGGCATAGGCACGCTGGAGGCAAGTCTGTGCTGATTTGTTTCTGTGCTGTCAGGCGCTGAGCGGTACTGCGCATGCTCACAATTCATTTTGCCTTTGCCGTCGTCGGGGTAGGAGCTCTGGTTCGCGGCTTCCCAGGGATGGCTCCATTCGCTCCGATGCTCTCTGGCGTTGGTTCCGGGGGCTCTTCGGTAGTCGATGGTGGATTTAGAAGCCGTCTGGATTGTCGGAGAGTCTCTGCTAGCTTGGTGAGTATTTTTGTTTTTCTGGTCGGTCGGGTAGTTCGTTTCCCTCGTGTTGCGGCTTGGGTTTCTTTCTGGCGGTGTGTCTATTTCCTCTTCTGAGTTTTCTTGGTAGGAGGTGGAGTGCTTTCTTCTGCAGGTTATAGATGGTTTTTCTAGGTAGCTTAGTCTTTTTTGAATTTTGGTGATTGTGGAGTTTGTTGTTGATTCGGGTTCATCTTGTTGCAGTTTGGATATTTTTAGCTTTCCCCCGAATGCTGCTTCTAGTAGCTGCATGGCTTTTTCTATTTCCTTTTCGGTGGGTGGCTTGTTTGAGTCTTGCCAGGCTTGCCCTTTATTAGTTGTTAAATTTTGATATTTCTTTTCTTTTTGATTTTCGTTTCTTTTGTCTGGATTCGAATCCAGATCTTTGACTGACAGGTCGGCCATTTTTGGCAGGTCGATCTCACAATATGGTGGCCGCGAAAAAGGCGCGAAAAGCCATTCGGTTTCTTCTTCTGGTTCGTGCATGGGGTAGAGTTCTCTTACCGATTCATATCTGTTTTGTAGATGTTTGCTTGTTTCTTTTCCATCTGCTGCTGCTCCGTGGTCCTTTATCATGCTGTGGAGTTTCGCTAGCAGTACTGGATCGTCTGGGGTTGACTTTATCATTTCTATTAGATCTCTCTTCTCTTCTTTTCTTATTTCAGCGATTAGGTGGTCATCCTTCAATTCAGGGGAGTTTTCTCTCGTGGATGATTTTTCTTTTTCATTCTTGTTTGTGTTTGAGATTATTTGTGCTGCTATCTTCTTCTTGAAGGACCTAGTGGTTGGTCCTTTTCTTGTATTGGTGGTGTCCTGCATTGTTTTGTTTTTGATGGATCTTCAAGACCATCGGCTGCTACCAATTTGATATGTTTTATTTTCAGGCCCTGAAATGAACCAAGGATTCAGTCTGCTGTTGACTAACACCTTTTATTTTGTTTCTTAAACACAGGATACCAGGACAAGACAAGAGGTCTGGGAAGGAGCACCAAATATATATACAGAAGGAGGATCATGGGTAAGGAGGAGCTCTGGGAGGGGTTAACAATAAGAACATTAACCCTTACACGCATATACATTAGGTTGATTATTTTACCTAACACTCCCAATTCCAAACCAGTAGCAAAGGTAAGTGGAACCCACTACTGAGCTATACATGTCTAAACACCCAATTCATATCTTAATTCAGCAAAGTAAGCTTAAAACAAACAGCAAACCAAACCACTCCTTCCCTGTTAAAACTGGTTGACTGCTTAGCATTCATATAGTCTTTTAATATTCAAAACATGGTATATATTTTATAATAGTAATAACTGTGCCTTTCCATAGGATAAAAGTTTAGAAAGGCAAATAAGATGGGCAAAGAACTTGTCTTTTTTGTTTAGCATACTACAAGTTTGTAAATTTTTAAAATTTAAAGTTTGTACCGAGTAATGAATATTGTGCAAGATGCTTATTTGTTATCCACCAAACCGGTTTTATTCTGTACTTAGTTTTACATTTATTCTAATATATTAGATGCTGCACAAAGCATTGCAACAAAGAAGTTCACATTGTTTGGTCTGGGGGACTGTTACATTTCCTGACAGTGAGATCAATTAATCGGTGGAACAACTTGCCTCCAGCAGTTGTGGCTGCTCCAACACTGGAGGCTTTTAAGAAGAAATTGGACAGCCATTTGTCTGAAATAGGGGACACGGTGGCTCAGTGGCTAAGATGCTGAGCTTGTCAATCAGAAGGTCGGCAGTTCAGCAGTTCGAATCCCTAGTGCCGCGTAACAGAGTGAGCTCTCGTTATTTGTCCCAGCTTCTGCCAGCCTAGCAGTTCAAAAGCATGTAAAAAATGCAAGTAGAAAAATACGGACCACTTTGGTGGGAAGGTAACAGTGCTCTGTGCACTTTCGGTGTTGAGTCATGCCGGCCACATGACCACGGAGACGTCTTTGGACAGCACTGGCTCTTTGGCTTAGAAACAGAGATGAGCACTGCTCCTAGAGCTGGAAACGACTAGCACACATGTGCGGGGGAACCTTTACCTTGTCTGAAATGGTATAGGCTTCAAAATGTGTTATTCTGTTAAAAAATAACCAAGATTAAATGCTGTACCACATACTGTAAATCAACAACAATAGATTTGCTATCTATTATCATTTGTTGATTTACAGTATGTGGTACATCATTTAATCTTGGTTATTTTTTTTTTTTTTACAGAATAACAGAATAACACATTTGGAAGGGACCTTGGCGGTTTTCTAGTCCAACCCCCTGCTCAAACAGGAAAGCCTATACCATTTCAGACAAACCTCCAGTGTTTATTTATTAGTTCAATTTATATCGAACACAGTTAAGAACCCATATTAGGTCTTATCTTGTGGTGATGGAAGTGGCGAAACGTGACTATTTCGCTGCTGTCATCGCATCTGTAGAAAATCGCCCAGCGGCCTTGTTCCGAATGACCCGCTCTCTTCTCAATCAAAGAGCGAGGGAGGACCCCTTACAAGGTAGCGCTGAGGACTTTGCACAATTTCTGCAAGACAAAGTCGCTCAGATCTGGACGGGTTTAGACTCTGACTGGGCAGGATCCGACGAGGAGGTGGGAGCAAGTCCTGAAGGTAACATCTGGGTTGACTTTGACCCTGTGTCCATAGATGAAGTGGACAGGATTGTGGGTAGATTGGGGGCCTCCACATGTTTCTTGGACTCATGTCCCTCCTGGCTTGTTGCGGCAACCAGGGAGGTGACTGGAGACTGGATCCAGGCGATTATCAATGCTTCATTGAGGGATGGGGTCTTCCCCGCCATACTTAAGGAGGTGGTGGTTCACCCCCTTCTCAAGAAGCCTGCTCTGGATCTGGCCTCCCTAAACAACTTTCGCCCCGTCTCCAACCTTCGCTTTATTGCGAAGGTTGTTGAGTCTGTGGTGGCATACCAACTTCCACAATTCCTGGAGGAAACGGATTATCTAGACCCGTACCAATCGGGTTTCAGGCATGGACACAGCATGGAGACGGCATTGGTCGCCCTGGTGAATGATCTCTGGCGGGCCCGGGATGGGGGTCATTCCTCCATTCTGGTGCTACTTGACCTCTCAGCGGCTTTCGATACCATCGACCATGGTATCCTGCTGCGACGGCTCCGAGGATTGGGGGTGGGGGGCACTGTTTTACAGTGGTTCTCCTCCTACCTCTCAGGTCGTACGCAGTTTGTTTGGGCGGGGGGGTCAGAGATCCTCCCCGAGGCCTCTCACTTGTGGGGTGCCGCAGGGGTCGGTTCTCTCCCCCCTGCTCTTTAACATCTATATGAAACCGCTGGGTGAGATTATTCATAGCTTCGGGGTGAGGTATCATCAATATGATACCGGTCTTGAGAATGTTATCTGGGATGAGTTCGACCCTGTGACTCCTAAGGATGTGGACAGGATCCTGGGGAGGCTAAACGCAACCACATGTTTACTGGAACCGTGTCCCTCCTGGTTGGTACTGGCCACCCGGGAGGTAACACGAGGCTGGCTCCAGAGGATTATAAATGCTTCTCTGAGGGAGGGGTTCTTGCCTTCCGCCTTGAAAGAGGCGGTGGTGAGGCCCCTCCTCAAGAAGCCTTCTCTGGACCCGGCTGTTTTGGCAAACTACTGTCCAGTCTCCAACCTTCGCTTTATTGCCAAGGTTGTGGAGAGTGTGGTTGCGCGACAGCTTCCACAGTACCTGGATGAAACCGTCTATCTAGATCCGTGCCAGTCTGGCTTCAGGCCTGGGTACAGCACGGAGACGGCATTGGTCGCATTGGTTGATGATCTCTGGAGGGCCCGGGACAGGGGTTGCTCCTCTGTTCTGGTCCTGTTAGATCTCTCAGCGGCTTTGATACCATCGACCATGGTATCATGCTGCGCCGGTTGGGGGGGTTAGGAGTGGAAGGCACCGTGTTGCGGTGGTTCTCCTCCTATCTCTCTGACCAGTCGCAGTCTGTGTTGGCAGGGGGGCAGAGGTCGACCTCGAGGTGCCTTGCTTGTGGGGTGCCGCAAGGGTCAGTCCTCTCTCCGCTCCTGTTCAACATTTATGTGAAGCCGCTGGGTGAGATCATCCGTGGCTTTGGGGTGCGATGTCATCTGTACGCTGATGACACTCAGCTGTACATCTCCACCCCAGACCACCCCAATGATGCCCTCGAAGTGATGTCCCAGTGTCTGGAGGCCGTGTGGGTCTGGATGGGGAGGAACAGGCTTCAACTCAACCCTTCCAAGACCAAGTGGCTGTGGATACTGGCGTCCTGATATAGCCAGCTGGTGCCATCGCTGGCTATTGGGGGCGAGTCATTGACCCCCACAGAGGGGGCTCGCAACTTGGGTGTCCTCCTGGACACACGGCTGTCTTTAGAAGAGCATATGACGGCCGTGGCCAGTGGGGCTTTCTATCAGGTTCGCCTGATACGCCAGTTGCGCCCCTTTCTGGATCGGGACTCCTTATGCACGGTCACCCATGCCCTCGTCACGTCCTGCCTGGACTACTGCAACGCTCTCTACATGGGGCTCCCCTTGGGGAGCACCCGGAGGCTCCAACTGGTTCAGAATGCGGCCGCACGGGTGATTATGGGAGCGATGCGGCGCTCCCATGTAACACCTCTCCTGCGCGAGCTGCACTGGCTGCCGGTGGCCTTTCGGATCTGCTTCAAGGTGCTGGTACTCACCTATAAAGCCCTTCATGGCACGGGCCCGGGGTACTTGCAGGACCACCTCCTACCAGCCTCCCACCGCCCAGTGCGTTCACATAGGACTGCCCTCCTCTGGGATTCCCTGATCTGCCGCGAGGTTTTTAATTGTTTGGGGATTTTTAATTGACTAATTTTAGTATTTGGATTATTTTATTGTTTTTATCCTGTGAGCCGCCCCGAGTCCTACGGGAGAAGGGTGGCATATAAATTTGAAAAATAAATAAATAAATAAATATGCCCCCTTTCTCTGGAGACTCAACGACTCCTCGTGTTGGAGGAGCCACAACTTCTGAAAGCAAGTCCTTCCACTGATTAATTGATCTCACTGTCAGGAAATTTCTCCTTAGTCCTTCTCTCCTTGATTAGTTTCAATCCACTGCTTCTTATCCTGTCTCTTTGGGTACTTTGGAGAATAGGTTGACCCCCCCCCCCTCTTTTTGGCAGCCCCTTAGATATTGGAACACTGCTATCATGTCACCCCTAGTCTTTCTTTTCATTAAATAGACATACCCAATTCCTGCAACCGTTCTTCATATGTTTTAGCCTCCAGCCCCCTAATCTGGAGGGCTCGGGACAGGGGATGCTCCTCTGTCCTAGCCCTATTAGATCTCTCAGTGGCTTTTGATACCATCGACCATGGTATCATGCTGCACCGGCTGGAAGAGTTGGGGATGGGGGGCACCGTATTACGGTGGTTCTCCTCCTTTCTCTCCGACCGGTCGCAGTTTGTGTTGACAGGGGGGCAGAGGTCGACCTCGAGGCCTCTCGTTTGTGGAGTGCTGCAGGGGTCGGTCCTCTCGCCCCTTTTGTTCAACATTTATGTGAAGCCGCTGGGTGAGATCATCCGTGGCTTTGGGGTGAGATACCATCAGTACGCTGATGACACCCAGCTGTACATCTCCACCCCAGGCCACCCCAATGATGCCCTCGAAGTGATGTCCCAGTGCCTGGAAGCCGTGCAGATCTGGATGAGGAGAAACAAACTCAAGCTCAACCCGTCCAAGACGGAGTGGCTGTGGCTCCCGGCATCCCAATATAGTCAGTTGACTCCATCACTGACTATCGGGGGCGAGTCTTTGGCCCCTGCGGAAAGGGCTCGCAATCTGGGAGTCCTCCTGGATAGGCAGCTGTCTTTGGAGGAACATCTGACGGCTGTAGCCAGGGGGACCTTCTGTCAGGTTCGCCTGATTCACCAGTTGCGGCCCTTTCTTGATCGGGATTCCCTGTGCACAGTCACTCATGCCCTCGTCACCTCTCGCCTAGACTACTGTAACGCTCTCTACATGGGGCTCCCCTTGAAGAGCACCCGGAGGCTCCAACTGGTCCAGAACGCGGCCGCGCGGGTAGTGATGGGAGCAGCATGGCGCTCCCACATAACACCACTCCTGCGCGAGCTGCACTGGCTTCCAGTGGTCTTCCGGGTGCGCTTCAAGGTGTTGGTGATCACCTTTAAAGCGTTCCATGGCATAGGGCCTAGTTATCTCCGAGACCGCCTGCTGTCACCGATGACCTCCCATCGACCCGTGCGCTCCCACAGAGAGGGCCTCCTCAGGGTGCCATCAGCCAAACAATGTAGGCTGGTGACCCCCAGGGGGAGAGCCTTCTCTGTGGGGGCACCCACTCTCTGGAACCAGTTGCCCCCGGAGATAAGGAGAATTCATGACCTCAGTGCCTTCCGCCGTGCCCTCAAAACTCATTTTTTCCAACAAGCCGGGCTGGCTTAAGAAGAAATTTTAAATATTTTAATTGGTTTGTTAGTTTTAAATTCTGGAGCCAAATTTATATATATTTTAATTGTCTTAATATTTATATTTCATGTTTTTATTTCTGGCTGTACACCGCCCTGAGTCCTCAGGGAGAAGGGCGGTATAGAAATTGGAAATAAAATAAAAAAATAAAAAATAAAATCACCTTTGTTGCTCTTCTCTGAACTCTTTCTGCAGTCTCAACATTTCTTTTAAAATCATGGCAACCAAAACTGGGTTCAATATTCCAAGTGTGGTCTTACCAAGGCATTATAAAGTGATATTAATACTTCACGTGATCTTGATTCTATCCCTCAGTTAATGTAGCCTAGGATTGCATTGGCATTTTTGGCAGCTACAGCACACTGCTGGCTCATATTTAACTGATTGTCCACTAGTACTCCTAGTTCCCTCTCACAGTTACTACTATTAAGCAAGGTACCATCTATACTATACCTGTGCATTTGGTTTTTCTTGCCTAAACCTCACTTTTTTCACCATTGAATTTCATTTTGTTAGATAGAGCCCAGTGTTCAAGTCTGTCAATAACCTTCTGTATCTTAAGCCTATCTTCTGGAGTGTTGGTTATTCCTGCCAGCTTGGTGTCCTCTGCAAATTTGATGAGTTCCCCATCTATCTCCTCATCTAAATCATTGTTGAAGATACTGAAGAGTACTGGGCCTAAGACAGAGCCTCGGGGTACCCCACTACACACTTCCCTCCATGTAGATGCAGTTCCATGAAGAACTACGTGTTGAGTGTGGTTTGTCAGCCAGTTACAAATCCATCTAGTGGTGATGGTATCTATGCCACTTTTGTCTAGCTAACCAAGTAGTAGGTTGTGGTCTACTTTGTCGAATGCCTTACTGAAGTCTAAGTATACTATGTCCACAGCATTTCGCTGGTCTACTAATGTAGTCACTTTGTCAAATAATGAATGATTGGTTTGGCATGATCTGTTTTTAGCAAACCTGTGCTGACTTCTAGTTATAACTTTATTTGTTTCTAGATGTTCACAGATCTGTTTTTTTTATTATCTTTTCCAGTATCTTCCCAGGTATTGATGTTAGGCTGATTGGTCTGTAGTTTCCTAGGTCTGTTTTTTTCTTCCCTTTTTTGAAGATGGGAACCACATCGGCTCTTTTCCAATCCTCAGGGCTCCAGGATTTTTGAAAAATATGGTATAATGGTATTGAGATGTCATCTGCCAGCTCCTTTAGAACTCTGGGATGTAATCCATCAGGTCCCGGTGATTTATATTCATCAAGATCAGACAGGTGTTCTTTTACCATTTTCTTGCTTATTTTAATTTGCATTTCTAGTCTGTCTTTTACAATTATGTTTTTGGTAGGTTGGGCTATAGTTTCTTTTTGCATGACAACCGATGCAAAGAATGAGTTAAGTAGCTCTGCTTTCTATCTGTTGCCTGTTACTTCCTTGCCATCTTCTCTCATTAGTGGATAGATTGTTTCCTTGACTTTTTTCTTGTTATTTATATGTTGAAAGAAACTTATTTTTTATTATCTTTGACTTTTGTTGCAAGTCTTTGTTCATTTTGAGCCTTAGCTTTCCTGACTTCATCTTTGCAGGTTTGGGCTATTTGCTGATAATCTGCCTTAGTTATGTGTCCCTCTTTCCACTTTTTATACTTATCCTTTTTGTCTTTCAGTTTATCAGAGAGTTATTTGCGCAGCCATGCTGGTTTCTTTTGAGAGCTGTTATTTTTCTTCTTCATTGGTATTGTGTTAGACTGAGCTTTTTTAATCGCAGTTTTCAAAGTTTTCCAAGCTTCTTGGGTTATTTTCCCCTTGAGGATTATCATCCATGGAATTCTTCTCAAGCTCTCCAAGTTTATTGAAATCAGCTCTCTTGACGTTCAAGACTCTAGTTTGACTTTGTTCAATTGCTTGTGTTTGCATTATATTGAATTCCAATATGACATGGTCACTCCCCCTCAAGATTCCTGTAACTTCAATGCCTTCTATCATTACATATCTGTTAGTGAGAATTAAGTCCAGTATGGCCGAACCTCTAGTTCTCTTCTCTACCTTTTGGGAGACAAAGCTGTCTGCTGGGTTTGTCAGGAAACTGTTTGATCTTCCACTATGTGCAGAGTTTGTCTCCCAGTTGATATCAGGGTAGCTAAAGTCCCCCATTAGTGTTGTGGCGTGCTTCCTACATACCTTAGTTAACTGACTAGCAAAAAGTTCATCTAGTTCCTCTGTTTGTTTGGGTGGCCTGTATTATACACCTATGGCGATGTTATTCTTTTTTCCTTTTATATTGACCCAAATGCATTCATGGCGGTTTTCATCTTTGTTCTGCTTTGTTTCTGTAGAGATATAGTTATTTCTTATATATAGCACAACTCCACCTCCTCTTTTATTAGGTCTGTTTGTTTTAAACAATTAAAATCCCTCTAGCTGTATATTCCATTCATGGGTTATATCACACCAAGTTTCCATAATGGCAACAATATCATATCTGCCCTCATGTACTTGGATTTCTAGTTCACCCTGTTTATTCCTCACACTTTGTGCATTGGTATATAGGCATTTTAGTCCTTTTTGACTGACCCTGTGTTTGTTTTCTACATAACCTCTTTATGATTAAAGAGCCCGGCCACCCTATTTAGGATGTCCCGCTCCCTTTTGAATCAGGGAGCAGGAGATGACCCTATGCGGGGGCGGGCCGAGGAGTATAGTCATCATCTGCGTGACAAGATCGCTTGGATTCGGAATGGGCTGGACTCCAGCTGGGTGGGGTCAGTCGGGGAGGTGACGGCGGGACTGGTGATTTGGGATGAGTTTGATCCTGTTACTCCCGAGGAAGTGGACAGGATCGTGGGGAAGCTGAGTACCTCCACATGTTTGTTGGACCCGTGTCCTTCCTGGCTCGTTTATTCGGCAAGGGAGGTTACACGCGGCTGGATCCAGGCAGTTATTACGGCTTCCTTGGGTGAGGGGAGTTTCCTGGCCGCCTTGAAGGAGGTGGTGGTGAGACCCTTCCTCAAGAAACCTGCCTTGGATCCAGCTATTTTGAATAACTTTCGTCCTGTCTCCAACCTTCGCTTTATTGTGAAGGTTGTTGAGAGTGTGGTGGCACATCAGCTCCTGTTGGCCCTGGATGAAACATTATATCTGGACCCATACCAGTCAGGTTTCAGGCCTGGGTACAGCACAGAGACGGCATTGGTCACACTGGTGGATGATCTCTGGAGGGCTCGGGACAGGGGACATTCCTCCATCCTTGTCCTATTAGATCTCTCGGCGGCTTTTGATACCATCGACCATGGTATCCTGCTGTGGCGCCTTCAGGGGTTGGGAGTGGGAGGCATTGTTTTACGGTGGTTCTCCTCCTACCTCTCCAGGTGCTTGCAAGCAGTGTTGGCGGGGGGACAGAGGTCTGCCCCGAGGCCCCTTACGTGTGGGGTCCCTCAGGGGTCAGTTCTCTCACCCCTTCTGTTCAACATTTATATGAAACCGCTGGGGGAGATCATCCGTGGTTTCGGGGTGGGGTACCATCAGTATGCCGATGATACCCAACTTTTTATATCCACCACAAATCAGCCCAGTGATGCCCTCGACGTGATGTCCCGATGCCTGGAAGCGGTGCAGCTCTGGATGGGGAGGAACAGGCTTCAGCTCAACCCCGCCAAGACAGAGTGGCTCTGCATATCGGCATACCGGTTCCAAGGGAATATTCCATCGTTGGCTATAGGGGGTGAGGTGTTGCCCCCTGTTGATAGGGCAAGCAACTTGGGTGTCCTCCTGGATTCGCGGTTGACTTTTGAAGATCATGTTATGACCGTGACCAGGGGGGCATTTGCCCAGATTCGTCTGGTACGCCAATTGCGCCCCTACCTGGACCGTGATGCCCTATGCACAGTCACCCATGCCCTTGTCGCCTCCCAGATCGACTACTGCAATGCTCTCTACATGGGGCTGCCCTTGAAGACCACTCAGAGGCTTCAGCTGGTGCAGAATGCAGCCACACGGGTAGTAATGGGAGTGTCCTGACACTCTCATGTTACATCTCTCCTGCGGGACCTGCATTGGCTACTGGTTGCCCTCCGGGTGAGATTCAAGGTGCTGGTAATTACCTATAAAGCCCTACATGGCTGAGGCCCGGGGTATTTGGCGGACCATCTGCGGCCAGCGACAGCTCCCCATCGCCCAGTGCATTCTCACAGGGAGGGCCTCCTTGGGGTGCTGTCGGCCAGACAATGTTGGTTGGCGACCCCTAGGGAGTGGGCCTTCTCTGTGGGCACACCCACCCTGTGGAATCAGCTCCCCCTGGAGCTCCAGGTGGCCCCTAATCTTCGCTCTTTCCGCCGTGACCTTAAAACAAGGTTATTTCGCCTGGCTGGTTTGCCCTTCTCCTGCAGGGTCTTTGTGGTAAGGGGGACTGATAGCAGGGCAGCTCAACAGAACACACTGGCTGAGTTGGCCGCCTAATTTCAGCCTGAAGAGCATAAAATAAAGACTCTATATAAGCAATCTCCATGTAAACTAGCTTATAAATAGGACAGCATCCAAATTTAAAAAGAGTACCACGAAAGACAGCTGCAAGACAAGTGTTGCACTGAACTAAGCCAGACATTCTAAAATAAAATTGCAATCACACAAGGACTTACCAAGGATGAACTACTGCTGTTTTCAAACTACTTATGCTTTTGGTCAGAAGGTCAGTTGCTCTTACAATGAGTAATTTCACAGAGTCAGTGCAAATAGATATTCCCTTGCAGTCTACTTGTTTTAGATTTTTAGTTGTATGATTCATGCACTGTTAGCTGCGTGGTCTACTACCTTGCTGCACTGGACCCAGTCTCAGTCCTCTTGAAGTTACTGTAAGCTACTCATCCCAGCAATCTCTGGTGCTATGCAAATGCAATGCAACTGCAACCAGTGACTCCTTTTCTATTGAGTTTTTACCATTTTACATGTTACTATTTATTTATTTATTTATTAATGCCTGGTCCGTTGTGAATAAGGCCCCCCTCGTGCGTGATATCGACGAGAGAGGTGCGGACCTGGTTTGTATTATGGAGACCTGGTTGGGCCCGGAGGGAGGGGTTCCTCTCTCCGATCTATGCCCACCAGGTTTCCATGTGCTACACCAGTCGCGACCCCATGGAAGGGGTGAGGGGGTGGCGGTTGTTATTAGGGAAAGTCTTAGACCTAGGGAGGTCACCGTCCCTCAGATAGGCAGGTGTGAATCCCTATTGTTGAAATGGAACCCTGGAGTAGAGTTGGGTTTGTTGCTTACGTACTTGTCTCCCAGCTGCGTATCCTCGGCCCTACCCGCACTGCTCAAGGTCTTAGCTGAACTGATGGTTGAGCTCCCCAACCTGATGGTTGTGGGGGATTTTAATCTCCCATCAGCCGGCGAGACATCTGAGCTGGTTCAGGAGTTCATGGCCTCCATGACGGCCATGGACCTGACTCAAGTTGTACAGGGTCCAACTCACAATGGCAGACACACACTTGACTTGATTTTTATCTCTGGGCAGTGGATAAATGCTCGGGGTAGGGGGGAACTTTCCATTCAACCCCTGTCATGGACCGACCATTCCCTCCTCAAGCTAGACTTCCTATCCGCTAACCCCCACTGCTGGGAGGAGGAACCAATTCGTTGGTTCCGCCCCAGGCGCCTGATGGATCCTGATAGGTTCCTGACAGAGCTTGGGACATTTCCCACGTACCTATCTCGCGATTCACCAGAGGCACTGGTGGATGCCTGGGAACGGGCCACCACTGGGGCATTGGATCGAATTGCCCCTTTGCGGCCTCTCCTCTGACAGGGATCCCGGGTGGCTCCATGGTTTTCCGCGGAGCTCAGGGAGATGAAACGTCAGAAGAGACACCTAGAGGGCTGTTGGAGATCTTCCCGTTACGAATCTGATCGAACACAGTTAAGAACCAATATTAGGTCTTATCTTGTGGCGATGGAAGTGGCAAAACGTGATTATTTCACCGCTCTCATTGCATCTGCAGAAAATCGCCCAGCAGCCTTGTTTCAAGTGACCTGCTCTCTTCTTAACCAGGGAGCGAGGGAGGACCCCCTGCAGGGCAGTGCTGAGGATTTTGCTCAATTTCTGCAACACAAAATCGCTCAGATCCGGATGGGTTTAGACTCTGACTGGGCAGGGCCTGACGAGGAGATGGGAGCTGGTCTTGAAGGTAATATCTGAACTTTATGCTTTGCGAGATTCCCCCCTCTCGCAGGTCTGGCCCTCTTTGTTATCGAGGCCCTATCTTGACGACGGGTTTTGGAACCCCGAGAGATGGCATGCGGCAAAGAGGAGCTTGAGGGCTTTTTTAAGTGGGTTTTTAACAAAAATTTTAAGGGGTTCGGGAGGGACTAGGGTGGGTTTGGGGGGAAATCCACCGGGCTCAAGACCTGGCCCTGCAAAGGGATGCGACATTAAAGATACAGAATTGGAGGTCAGGGAGGGGGTCAGAGTTCAACTTAGGGAGGGCTGCCATATTAGTACAGTAAGTGGGAGGGGCAGATATGGTGGAAGCAGGGGGCCATATCATGTTCGGGGAGTGCGCACTCGCTACCTTAGAGCAATTGCGCGCTCCAGTCCCCAATGCTTTTCTCATTCCCCAGGCTGCCCAGATTCCCAGGGCCAGAGCTTTTGGCTGATGTTGTGCAATGCCAGGTCCGCTGTTAATAAAGCCCCCCTCATCCACGATCTTATTCAGGAGGGGGAGCGGACCTGATGGGCATTACGGAGACCTGGTTGGGCCAGGAGGGGGGAGTTCCCCTCGTAGATATGTGCCCACCAGGCTTCTGTGCATTCCATCAGCCGAGAGCTCAGGGTAGGGGCAGGGTGGTGGTGGTTATTATAAAGGAAGGTCTGGATCCAAGGGAGACCACTGCACCAGATAGCCGGGTGTGAGTCCCTCTCTGTGAAGTGGGGTCGTGGAGTGCAGATGGGCCTGTTGATCACGTACCTGGCTCCCTGCCACGTGGCAACGGCCCTGCCCGAGCTGCTCAACGTCATAGCCGGGATGGCGGTTGATACCCCCAGGCTTCTGGTCATGAGGGACTTTAACCTTCCATCCGTCGGTGAAACGTCTGAGGCGACTCGGGAGTTCATGGCTTCCATGACGGCTCAGTTAATTCATAGCCCCACTCACATTGACGGACACACCCTGGACTTAGTTTTTATCTCTGGTCAGTGGTTGAGTGGCCTTGATATAGGGGATATAGTCATCGAACCCTTGTCATGGTCTGACCACTCGCTCCTTCGACTAGACTTTCTAACCGCTACACCCCACCGCAGCGAGGCGGAATCGACTAGGTGGTTCCGCCCCAGGTGCCTGATGGATCCTGATAGGTTCCAGATGGAGCTTGGGCCAATTCCTGAGACTCTGGCTCATGATTCGACTGAGGACTTGGTGGCCACCTGGGACAGTGCGGCCGCCGGGGCCTTGGACCGTGTCGTGCCTTTGCGGCCTCTGACCCGGCACCGAACTTGCCTAGCTCCTTGGTTCTCTGAGGAGCTGAGGGAGATGAAGCGCCGGAAAAGACGCCTGGAGAGCGGTTGGAGGACCAGCCGTTCTGAATCTGACCGAACACTGGTAAGGTCTTATATTAAGACCTACCTAGTGGTGATAAAAGCGGCTAAATCTAGCTATTTTGCCGCTCTTATTGCATCATCAGATAATCGCCCAGCCGCCCTGTTTAGGGTGACCCGCTCCCTCCTCCATCTGGAAGCACGGGATGACCCCTTGCAGGGTTGAGCTGAGGACTTTGTGCAATATCTGCATGATAAGATCGCTCAGATTTGGGAAGGCTTGGCCTCTGACTGGGTAAGTTCAGACGGGATGACTGAGGCAGGTCTTGAGAATGTTACCTGGGAGGAGTTTGATCCTGTGGCTCTCGAGGACGTGGACAGGATTCTGGGACGGCTGAATGCGACCACATGTTTATTGGACCCGTGTCCCTCCTGGTTGGTGCTGGCTTCCTGGGAGGTTACACGAGGCTGGCTCCAGAGGATTATTAACGCTTCTTTGGGTGAGGGTGTCATGCCGGCCGCTTTGAAAGAAGCAGTGGTGAGGCCCCTCCTCCAGAAGCCCTCTCTGGATCCGGCTGTTTTGGCTAATTATCGTCCAGTCTCCAACCTTCATTTTATCGCAAAGGTTGTCAAGAGTGTGGTGGCGCGGCAGCTTCCCCAGTACCTGGATGAAGCTGTCTATCTAGACCCGCTCCAGTCCGGCTTCAGGCCTGGGCACAGCAGGGAAACGGCATTGGTCGCGTTGGTGGATGATCTCTGGAGGGCTCGGGATAGGGGTTGCTCCTCTATCCTGGTCCTATTAGATCTCTCAGCGGCTTTTGATACCATTGACCATGGTATCATGTTGTGCCGGTTTGAGGGGCTGGGGGTGGGAGGCACTGTTTTGCGGTGTTTCTCCTCCTACCTCTCTGACCAGACGCAATCTGTGTTGGCATGGGGGCAGCGGTTGGCCCCGAGGCGCCTCGTTTGTGGGGTACCGCAAGGGTCGGTCCTCTCACCCCTCCTGTTCAACATTTATGTAAAGCTGCTGGGTGAGATCATCCGTGGCTTTGGGGTGGAGTTCCATCAGTACGCTGATGACACCCAGCTGTACATCTCCACCCCAGGCCACCCCAACGATGCCCTTGAAGTGATGTCCCGGTGCCTGGAGGCCGTGCAGGCCTGGATGGGGAGAAACAGGCTCCGACTCAACCCTTCCAAGACCGAGTGGCTGTGGCTTCCGGCATCCTGATATAGCCAGCTGGTGCCATCGCTGGCTATTGGGGGAGAATCACTGGCCCCCACGGAGAGGGCTCGCAACCTGGGCATCCTCCTGGATGCACGGCTGTCTTTAGAAGAGCATATGACGGCCATGGCCAGGGGGGCTTTCTATCAGGTTCGCCTGATACGCCAGTTGTGTCTCTTTCTGGATCGGGACTCCCTACACACAGGCACTCGTCACTTCCCGCCTGGACTACTGCAACGCTCTCTACATGGGGCTCCCCTTGGGGTGCATCCGGAGGCTCCAGCTGGTCCAGAATGTGGCCACACGGGGGATTATGGGAGCAACAGGGTGCTCCCATGTGACACCTCTCCTGCGCGAGCTGCACTGGCTCCCAGTGGTCTTCCGGGTGCGCTTCAAGGTGTTGGTGACCACCTTTAAAGCGCTCCATGGCATAGGGCCGGGGTATCTACGAGACCGCCTGCTGCTACCAATAGCCTCCCAACGGCCAATACACTCACACAGAGAGGGCCTCCTCAGGGTGCTGTCCGCCAGACAATGTCGGCTGGCGACCCCCAGGGGGAGAGCCTTCTCTGTGGTGGCACCCACCCTTTGGAATGACCTACCCCCAGAGATTTGCATGATATCAGACCTCCGGACTTTTTTCCGAGCCCTGAAAACACATCTATTCCATCTAGCTGGGCCGGCTTGACCCCATCTGTTTTGGTTTTAATTGGAATTTAGTTTTAATGGGTTTTAAATTAGGCCGAAAATTATTTAATTATTTTAAATTGTTTTTTAAATTTTGTAATGTTTTGTTTTATTCTGGCTGTTCACCGCCCTGAGTCCTGCCAGGAGAAGGGCGGTATACAAATTTAATAAAATGAAATGAATGAAATGAAATATCTGGGTTGACTTTGACCCTGTATCCATAGATGAAGTGGACAGGATTATGGGTAGATTGGGGGCCTCCACGTGTTTGTTGGACCCGTGTCCATCCTGGCTTGTTGCGGCAACCAGAGAGGCGACTGGTGACTGGGTCTGGGCGATTGTCAACGCTTCATTGAGGGATGGGGTCTATCCCTGCCACCCTCAAGGAGGCGGTGGTTCGACCCCTTCTCAAGAAGCCAGCCCTGGATCTGGCCATTTTGAACAACTTCCGTCCCATCTCCAACCTTTGCTTTATAGCGAAGGTTGTTGAGTCCGTGGTGGCACACCAACTCCCTCAATTCCTGGAGGAAACGGAATATCTAGACCCATACCAATCGGGTTTCAGGCGCGGACACAGCATGGAAACGTCATTGATAGCCCTGGTGAATGATCTCTGACGGGCCCGGGATGGGGGTTATTCCTCCATCCTGGTCCTACTTGACCTCTCAGCAGCTTTTGATACCATCGACCATGGTATCCTTCTGCGGTGACTTGAGGGGCTGGGGGTAGGGGGCACTGTTTTACAGTGGTTCTCCTCCTACCTCTCGGGTCGCATGCAGTTTGTCTGGGCGTGGGGACAGAGATCCTCCCCAAGGCCCCTCACTTGTGGGGTACCTCAGGGGTTGGTTCTCTCCCCCTTGCTCTTTAACATCTATATGAAGCCGCTCAGTGAGATCATTCGTAGTTTCGGGGTGAGGTATCATCAGTATGCCGATGAGACCCAGCTTTACATCTCCACCCTGGACCAACCTAGGGATTCCCTTTCTGTAATGTCTAAGTGCCTGGAGGCAGTGCAGGTCTGGATGGGTAGGAACAGGCTCAGACTCAACCCCTCCAAGACGGAGTGGCTGTGGATACCGGCATCTCATGGTCTAGCGCCCCCATCTCTTCGGATGGGGGGAGAATTACTCACTCCCTCTGAAAAGGCTCGCAATCTAGGCGTCCTCCTGGATTCACGGCTGTCCTTGTTCGACCATCTGACAGCCGTGACAAGGGGGGCTTTTGCACAAGTTTGCCTGGTGCGCCAGTTGCGCCCTGTTCTGTCCCCTCCCTGCTTCAGGAGCCCAGACAAGCACACACACAAACAGAAGTGTACGAAAGTCGTTTATTCACCATTCATAAACAACAAGCTGGCAGCGAGCCCGGGAGAGATAAAGACAGCTGTTATTTTGAGTTGCCACGGCCAGTCCCTGATAAGGCTCTTCGGCATGTCCAAAAACAAACAGTCTTAAGGTTAGCAAACACTTATCTGATGCAGTACTTCAGGAAACAAGCAGCCAAGTTAATAATTTGTTCGTCACAAAAGCCAACAAGGTAAGGTCAGCTCCTTTTATACCTTGTGGGGCGTTGGCTTTGTGACTCATCACCTCGTGCTCGGCCCCACCCACTCCTTTGCTGAGCCCGTCTCTCTGATTGTCGCCACCTGGGATTAATCCACTCCCTCTCCTCATTAATGTCTGACTCAGAGGAGCTTTCCTCCTCAGGGCTTTCAGCTGGGGCCTGGGGTGGTGCCAAACCAGACGGGCCAGGAGAGGGGGGCCTTGCCTCCTCCTCCTCTTCACTTTCGGAGGGTTCTTCCTCCGAAGGTCCGGGCTCGGGAGCCGAAGACACAACACGCCCTTTCCTAGATAGGGATGCCCTCCGTACAGTCACCCATGCTCTCGTCATCTCTCGTTTGGATTACTGCAATGCCCTCTACATGGGGCTGCCCTTGTGGTGCACCTGGAGGCTCCAACTGGTCCAGAATGCGGCCGCGTGGGTTGTTACAGGGGCTTCCCGTTACTCCCGTGTTACACCTCTCCTGCGCGAGCTGCACTGGTTACCGGTGGTCCTTCGGATCCGCTTCAAGGTGCTGGTACTTACCTATAAAGCCCTTCATGGCATGGACCTTCTGCCTGCCTCCATCCGCCCAGTGCGCTCACATAGGACTGCCCTTCTCCGGGTGCCATCGGCCAGATAATGTCAGCTGATGGCGCCCAGGATGAGGGCGTTCTCTGTGGGCGCACCGATCCTCTGGAATGGTTTACCCACTGGGTACCGGATGGCCCCCGACCTCCTCTCTTTCCGTGGGGACCTGAAGACATGGCTTTTCCAACACATTTGCTGATCTGATGGGAGTTTTTAACTTTAACTTTGGGGTTTTTAATTGAGTATTTTAGTCATAATTTTACTGTTTTATTGTTTTATCTTTATGAGCCGCCCCGAGTCCTTCGGGAGAAGGGCGGCATATAAGTATAAATAAACTAAACTAAACTATTTAAAATATATACTCCTCATCAGATTTCTAGGCTTTGTATATTTAAAACAAAATAAATATTAAAATACAACATACAATAATAGAACAAATAAAGTAACAGCAATCAGAAAAAAAATCAATTATGTCATCATAGGCGCTCAGATGCTAAGCGGAACAAAAATGTTAGCGTAACCTTGAAATTGTAGAAAAGTATCAGCTATTGTACAAAAAGGTATAAATGGCTGTGTTCACACAATGCATGGAACCATAAACTCACTGATCATACTTTAGCCAACCATGTGCAACAAATTCAGCCCATCCAGTTAATTGATGACTTTATGTGCCATGTAAACTCAAACTTATCAAAATGTGATAAATCATGGTCAAGTTAATTATGGGTAGTGTCTATTGTGTGAACACACCTATAAGTAAATAATACAGAGAAGGGATGTGGGAAAAGGCATGGCTGAAAATTACAAGGGTCTCCATGTGGTTTCTGGTGCAATATTCTCATTACCGATGGAAAAGGCTCCTATGAGGATGCAGGGAAGTTGCCAGGAACAGTGTACTGTAGCATATTGTTGATCCCAAGTTCTACACAATTTAGTCCTGTGCCAATTATTTGGGTAGAGAGCTGTCATTCCTGTTCTGAGTGCTAGTGCCATGCACATACATCAAATATTCACAGAAGGTAGAACAGGATTTACTGGTAGGTCTTTGGATGATATGCACTAAATCAGCAAGGTTTTCAATTTAGCAGCAGTTTAACAAAAGCAGGTAAAATGGAAAAGTAAACAACATACACTAAAATCTGCAAAGTCTAGCTTTATGCTAATCCCTTATAATTTAGGATACTCTAAAAGTACTATTTAGTTGTTTTTGGAACTCTGCTAAAGATTAGGGGACTCCTGTGTTCAAATTCCCCAATCTGTATAATTCAGATGCAGGTTTCTATTCACACACAAAAGTAGTAAAATAGAATACAAGTAGTTCTTGACTTACAAGTGTAACTGACCCTGAAATTATGGTCATAGGCTGTGGCAGTCATTAAGCAGGTCACCACATGACTCTTCCTGATTTTATGACAATTTTTTTGGTTTCAAGTTTTTTATTTTATTTTACATATACATATCAATGCGTGAACAGTGTGGCACCTGGGTGTTATACATTTTAATACAGATAAAACTAGTAATATTAATCATAGTTGTTACATTCATCCAGTTTATGTATTTCTAATGTACCGGGATAAGGCTCTTTGAAGTGTATGCACACGGGTGTAACTGGCCTTGGGCATCGGACTGCAGCAACACAGCCCCGACTGCTACGTCACTCGCATCCACTTGTACTATGAACGGCTTTGATTGATCAGGGTGGTGCAGAATAGGGGCTTCCGCAAACCGGCGTTTTAAGGCCTCGAATGCTTTTTGACACTCTACAGTCCACTCTAGCCGTTGTCCAGGACGAGGGTCTCCGGTATCCTTTGTGCGTAACAGATTGGTAAGTGGCAGAGCGATTTGGGCAAATGTTGGTATAAACTGACGATAGAAGTTGGCAAAGCCAAGGAAACTTTGCAATTGTCGTCGAGTCCCCAGTGCTTGCCACCCTAGAACGTCAGCCACTTTTTTGGGATCCATTTCAATACCATCCCGGGAAATACGATACCCCAGGTAGTCCAGACGTGTTTGATGAAATTCTCATTTTGACACCTTTACATACAATTTGGCTCTTAAGAGCCACTCTAACACTTGATGGACTAGGTGTATATGTTCTTCCATGGTTTGGGTATATATTAGTATATCGTCTAGATAGATTAGGACCCCACGGTATAGATATTCATGGAGAACCTCATTAATTAATTGCATGAAGACTGCCGGAGCCCCTTGCAGTCCGAACGGCATGACACAAAACTTATAGCTACCCAATGGGCAGTTAAACGTGGTCTTCCACTCGTCCCCCTGTTTGATCCTCACGCGGTAGTACGCTTCCCTGAGGTCTAACTTCGTGAAATATGTACCTGTGGCCAGGGCGGCTAGAAGGTCTTTCATCAAAGGAAGGGGATACAGGGGCTCCACGCTGACGGCGTTCAAACCACGGTAATCAACACAGAGACGAAGACCGCCATCCTTCTTTTCCTGGAAAAGGACTGGAGCGGCCAGGTGTGACCAACTGGGCTGTATGAACCCGCGTGCTACTCGCCCCATCACTACCTTAAATGGCGTTAACCCCGTACTGCTATGCACAGTATTATTGTACGCTACTTCAGCGAAGGGTAAGAGGGAGGTCCAGTCAGTTTGTTGATATGAAATATAACAGCGGAGATAACGTTCGATCATAGCATTTGCCCGCTCGGCCGCCCCATTAGTACTGGGGTGGAACGCAGAGCTAAGCCCCTGGGTAGACCCAATGTCCCGTAGGAAATTCCGCCAGAAACGAGCCGTAAACTGGACCCCCCTGTCTGAGATGATTCTTCTGGGCACCCCATGTAACCTGTAAATGTGCTGGATGAATAATCTGGATAGTTTCCGAGCTGATGGTAACCCAGTGCAAGGAATGAAATGAGCCTGTTTAGAAAACAGGTCTATAACAGTCCATATGACTGTATTCCC
>WNWU01011954.1:76130-92718 GCA_012654045.1 Ptyas mucosa
GCCTGTTTAGAAAACAGGTCTATAACAGTCCATATGACTGTATTCCCATTACTTTCTGGCAGATCTACCACAAAGTCCATTGCTATCTCCTCCCAAGGCTGGTTGGGAGTAGCCACTGATTGTAAAAGGCCTAAAGGTCTTCCAGTTCGGGGTTTAGTTCTTGAACAGGTAGTACAGCTCCGCACATATTCCTCTATATCACTCCTCATATGGGGCCACCAAAACTGTCTCCGGGTTAAATGAAGTGTTTTGAGAAACCCAAAGTGACCAGCCGGCTTAGTGTCATGACATTTCTGCAGTATAGCTATGTGCATACTTTGTGGTACATACAACCCACGAGATACCCCAGAACGCCCAGGGCCTGTAATAGAAGGGCATTATGAAATAGAGGAGATTCTCGATGCTAAGCTAAAATATGGGAAGCTTCAGTATCTTGTACGGTGGAGAGGGTATCCCTACGAGGAAGCATCATGGGTATCCACGTCTGATGTCAACATAAGGAGGTTGGTCAGACAATTTCATAAGATACATCCCCATAAACCTAGGTCTGATATTAAACCTTAACTTTTCTGTTACAGAAGGAGATGTGGTGAAGGGGAGCCGCCTGTCAAGCCCTGCTACCTGCTCGACATTGCTGACGCACGAGTGGGGTGAGGAGGAACGAACACTTCAAGCACGACAGAGGGGGGTGGTAGCACGGGTGTTTAGGTGGCAGTTTGCGGGGTGGGGGGATGGCGGTTGCGGCGGGATTAGGGTTTGTACCTTCTGACGGGCTACGTTCCTGCCGCTGAACTCCATGGAGGAGGTGTCGACTAGCAGCTGGGGAGCGCATCTGGAACTGCTAATTGGAAGCAGGGGCGTGGTTTTATGCCTGGCGTGCTCGGCGCGGGATATTTAAATCGCTAGAAACCCAGGGCTTGTAACGCTACCTTCGCAGCGTCCTAGACGTTCGCAGTGTGTGCCTGCCGCCAGCGCCCAATAAACCCATTTCGGAAAGAGCTGAACGGAGTGGAGTTTCTTTGGTTGCGCCGGGCTCGGGGCCCCTGAGAGATAGTACACATTTATATTAAGTTATAGTCTTTCATTATTAAATTATTCCATGTTTCAATATATTGTTCTAATGCCAATCACCATATTATTTAAACATACATAATAATACTGCCATTCAACTTCTAAACTTCCCTCTTGTTATCGCTTTCATTTTACTATGTAAAAATGTGTATACTAATATTCCCCCTTTCTCTTATTTCTGTCTCTATTCTAACTTTTAATTATATCACCCTTATATTAAAAGACATTTTCTTTCTATCCAACATCTCTCGCCCACTTTGGTGCTTTGAATCTTGTTCATTTTTAACTTACTTCCCATATTTCACTCTTTGCATCTATTTGTATTAAGGTACAATCATTCATTATTTCTTTGTTCAATGTTTCAATACACGGTTCTAATACCAATCACAATATTATTTAAACATACAAGGTTATTCTAATCATATTCTTTACAATCTATATAATTCTGATAGTAATACACATGTTTATATTAAGGTATGTTCTTTTGTTATTTAATTGCTCAATGTTTCAATATATTATTCCAATGCCAATCACAATATTATTTAAACATTCTTAATAATACCATCATTCAGTCTCTATTTTTCCCATTTTATTATTGCTTTTGTTTCATTATATAAAGGTGTATACACACACACACACACACACACACACACACACACACAAATGTTCCCCTATTCTTTTATTTCTACCTAACTTCTAATCATGCCACCATTCTAAAAAAAGAAAGGAGGGGGGGAAAACAACAACAACAACAAAAAAACCCTTTCCTTTCCATCCATCATGTCTTGCCCACTTCAGTACTTTGATTCTTATTCTTTTTTAAACTTGCCTCCCATATTCCTCTCTTGGGTCTTTATCTCTATCTGCATCTACATCCTGGCTATTTAATCTAGGTGTTTCTCCCATCTCTACCCTCTTCCACTGCCTAGCTTTCAAAATATCTGCCCGAACCCCTATCTCCCTTTCAAAAGTATCTTCCTGTATCTCCAATTCTCCTTTTAACTCTCTTAAAATATTCCCCCCCGCCCCGGTTTAATTCATCAGTCATTGTTATTTTTATTATTGTCTCCTCCTTGTCTTCTTCTTTTGTTCTCTGGTTCCTCAGTTCTATCTTTTCTTCCATTCCTTTTGCCAGCTCCTCCCTTTTCTGGGCGTCTTGATCTTTACTCATTGGACTTCGTATATTTTCCAATTTTTCGATAATCTCCTTAAATCTTTTCTCCATAATGTCCTTTGTGCTTTGAAAAATCAACACCATATCATTCAAAGTTCCACTCATTTCCTCCTTATGGGGCATCTTATTTTGTTTTAAGAAGTCCCACTTTTGTCCAGTAGTCCAAGAACCATTTATTCAGTCCTAAAGTTGCCCTTCAAAAAGTACACTAATCACAGTTCTTTGTATCCCATAGGTAATCAGTCAGTTCCATTCAAATAGTCCTGGGAGTTATCCAAAGCCTCTTTGAGTCCCCTTTAAAGGTTCAATCTTCTAGCATTACATTCAGGGGTCACTTTAATTGAATATCTTCCTTGTTCTCATATTTAAATTGCCAGTAATTGTGGGGTAGTTGGATATAGCCCAGTAAGTATTTTCACAGTCCTTCAAATAAGTATTCCCAGGCTTGTATATTTTCCTTTCGTCAGCAGGTGGCACTCTCAACTTAAATTTCAGTGTTGCCACTAGTCAGTCTGATTTTAATTATTTTAATCGTACTTTTAATTGTAATTCAATTATAGAAGCAGGATAAGTTTTTTAAGTAAATAATTCCAGCATTTTAAAATGCCTTCCCATTACCACATCTTTCCAGTTTAAGAGTCCAATTTTCTGTATTTTTAGAAGTTTATTGTTTTTCTCTCTTTAAGTCTTTTCCTTCTGGTCTGGTATTTTTCTCAGAATGCTTAATTGCCACTTTAACAAATAATTCTGAGCAAATAGTTCTAGATTATTCTTTGGGGTTAGGTTTTAAGTTAAAAGGAATCCTCTCCCCCAGTTTCAGTCACTGTTCACCTACTTCGCTCCAGCACCAGTCTTAGTTGTTCCTCAGCTGTCCCAGCTTTGTGGCAGCCATCCTCAGGCTGCCTCTTCTCCTCATCGTGGCTGAGAGGGAAAGAGAACCCCGGGTCAGACAGGAGAGTTGTGACTCTCTGCGACTTCACAGGGCATGCCTCTTTGCTTCACCGCCCCTACAGGGTGGCTTTGGCTCCTTTCGGAGCCCACCGATGCAGAGAACTCAGCATGGGAGCACGGAGACCCGCTTCTCCTGTCTGGTCTCGCTGCAAAGTCAACCAGAAGCCCGATTTTATGACAATTTTTGTGGTGGTTGTAAGACAACACCTGTCCACCCTGGATGAGTTCAAATCACCAGGACCAGATGGATTACATCCCAGAGTTCTGAAGGAGCTGGCAGATGTTATTTCAGAACCGCTGAACCATATCTTTCAAAGATCCTGGAGCACCAGGAAACTACCAGAGAACTGGAAAAGAGCTGATGTGGTTCCCATCTTCAAAAAAGGGGGGAAAAACAGATCCAAACAGAAAAGTCCCTGCTCACGCCTGCGCAGACATAACACCCCTTCCCCCTTCCTTGGGGAAACTTCGTATACCACAAACATAATCATCCAGATACATTGGTCTATGGTGGCTTCATATCGACTGGTGGCTCTCCTGTATTTCTGTCAGGCCCTCACACGTCAACTGCATTCTCAGCGATTCTTCAACTACATCAGATGGCTTACAAATACTCTCTGGGGGGCCCCCCTGAATATATCCCTCAGTTGGAGATGGGGAAAAGCAAGACGAGCTCCATGGCAATGAACCCTCAATAACAGGTGTTTCATTCTGCACTGGCCTCAGCCTTTCAGATACCCATTCACTGCGTTGTTGTCCCTCTCGCTCTTCTGGATTCCCACCCTGGTTTATTTCTTCCAGCTCCCTAATGGCTGTCAATGGAGTGGCTGGGCATGGACAACTCAATGTCACTCCCACCCAGTCACATGACCGCCCCCAGCCACACCTACCCAGGTTTTGCAGCTCCCGGTGTTTTCTGTGGGAAATGGGTCATGTGACTGAGTGGGCGTGGCCAACTTGATTGGTCTCACCCTTAGGAAATTTCTCCTTAGTCAAACTCACAATAAAATAGCACAATAAAATAGCACTGTTCCAATATTAAGAATAGAATAGAATAACAGAGTTGGAAAGGACCTTGGAGGTATTCTAGTTCAATCCCCTGCTTAGGCAGGAAATAATTTTGACCATAATTTTTGCCTGATCATCAGAGGCTTTTAAGAGCATTTTTTTCTGCAACCTCTTCGGCCGAAGAGGTTGTAGGGGAAAAAAATGCTTTTAAAAGCATCTGGCGATCCCAGCTGAGTTGCCTGTCTGTCTCTTCTTTTTTTTTTAATATAAATTTTTATTGAGTTACATTGTAGTACAATACAAGTGAAATCGGTTAGACAGTGGTAGTTTATATACAGATTGGATACATTTTTTTATTATAGTGTCTCCTAATTTACCCATTTCTTCTAATATTTACACTATCTCTTATCCCTCCTTTATGCGATCTTCCATCCATTTATACAAAAGTCCCCACACCGTATAGTATTCCAAATCCTCTTTCTCATTTATCTCATACGTTAGTTTGCTCATCTCAGCATTGGGGGGGGGGGCTGTCTGTCTCTTCTATCACCGAATCTAACACTCCTTCTGTACGGGGTTGCTGCTGCTGGTGGTGCCGCCATCACAGGGCAAGGTGAGACAGGTGTCGGGGCAGGGGTGGCCTGGCTGCGGGGTTACAAGGTGCACAAGTGCAATGCACATTGGGCAGGGTTGAGCACAGCTTATTGGATGCCCCTTGCCATCTCTTCTGGCCAATGAGCAGCCAAGGGGTAAATGAGCTGCAGCTGCTGCTGGGCACTGCTAGCCCCATGCATTCGCCGCCTTTTGTGCGCATACCCAGGGGGAGTGCCTGACCAGGCTGGGGTGGCCCAGAGCTGAAGTGGAAGCTGAAATGGAATGCACTTGCACAGAGTGCAAGCTTGCGTGCAAAGCGTGTGCGTGAAGTGAACCAGTGGTAACACCGGTTGAAACCCACCACTGGTAGGGGTGGGGAGAAGGGAGGAGCTATGCCTCATTCATGGGGAACTTACAGAAAGGCTTTTGAATCATTGCTGTAACCTAGGTAGCTTTTTTTGCTGGGCTGAGTTGTGTTACTGCTCCTCTGTATCACAGCTTACTGCCTTTTTATAGGTTTATTTGTACCACATTAGTATTTTAAAAAAGTAGGTTTTGTATGAGGCAGAATGCAAGAATCCCATGGTTGTCTTAGAATAGGCTTTAATATTACAAATCCTGTGTTGTCCTTGGTGGAGTGTGTGGAGTGTGCATGGGAATTTATCTATTTAGTAAACTGATAAGACAGCTCATATGAATCCCCAAGGATTAACATTGATAAGTAAATATTTTTTACAATTGTGTAAAAGTACTATGCTAAATTGAATTCTGTCTTTTAGAGGATTAGATACAGTACTTGAAAGAAACTGTGATAAAGCTATAAAGAAGTAGAACACCAACCAATCGTCTTTGGGGTTACTTTTTTTTAAATGAAAGAAGGACAAAATATTAAAATCTTCTTTGAGTACAGCTCAACTACTGGTGACTTCATGGATAGAGACATGAAGTTTAGTTTTCTCTTTAGTTTGTTTTCTCAACACCAGTATGGACATGATTTGTCCGTACTCCCTAGGTATGTTTCATTTTTTGACTTCTGAGATTGGCCTACAGCCCCATAATTATCTGGTGATCTTCCTTCCAAATACTAAGGTGGCCCAATCCTGTTTCAATCAGCCTTAATCTTTATAGCCAGAAAAACACCTACACTAAAAAGCTATAGATATAAATAAAAATAAGCATAAAGTTCATCAAAGTATAAAAATATTGATACAAATAGTAGAAACAATATCCCCAAGATCAGGGGTGAAATGCTCCCGGTTCGGACCGGATTGCCCGATCCGGTAGCGATGGTGGCGGGTGGTTCGGAGAACCGGTAGCAAAAATCCCTGGCCCCCCCATGCCCAGCTGAGCCGCAGGATCATCAGAGGCTTTTTTTTACTTTTAAAAGCATTTTTTCTACAACCTCTTCCGATGAAAAAATGCTTTTAAAAGTAAAAAAAAAGTCTCTGATGATCGCGCAGCTCAGCTGGGATAGTCAGAGGCTTTTCAAAGCATTTTTTTCTGCAACCTCTTGACCGAAGAGGTGGTAAAAAATGCTTTGAAAAGTCTCTGATGATCCCAGCTGAGTTTCCTGATTGGCAGAGAGGTATTTTTAAAAAAGCCTCTCTGACGATCCCAGCTGAGTTGCCTGATCGGCAGAGAGAAATTTTTTAAAAAGCCTCTCTGACGATCCCAGCTGAGTTGCCTGAGCAGCAGAGGCTTTTCAAAGCATTAGAAAAAATGCTTTGAAATGTTTTTTTTTAAAAAAAGTTGGCCACGCCCACCCAGTCACATTACCCCCCACCAAGCCATGCCCACAGAACCGGTAGTAACAAATTTTACATTTCACCCCTGCCCAAGATCAATACTTTCTTCAGTCATAAGTGGGGCGAATGGAACAAATAGAGCAAATAGAACAAATACCGGTAGAATTGAGCAATGTAGAAAGATACATCAGAGATCTCGTCAGACAGAAAAAGTGACAAATAAACTTTGTACTCTTTTTTCACTACTTCTGTTCAACCAAGGCAAAAAGCCAGGAATAAGCCTTCCCAAAAAATAAAGAAGAAATACAAAAACTATTTTCAGAAGACACGAAAGCAAGAAGTAGTCAGTTTAATTCAGGTACTTTTTGTCTGAGATTAAATTAAATTTAAAGGTGAAAAGCCTTTTAAAAAACTGTGCTAAGACTTAATGCAGTGATGCCATATTCAGCAAGATGGTCTATATCAGTGATGGCTAACCTTTTCCGGACCAAGTGCCCAAAGTGTGTGTGCCCCACCCCCCAAAATGCAATGTGGATGCAGCCCCGTGCATGCACCCCACCCCTGCACATGTGCGCGTGACCCCCACACATGTGCGTGACTGTCGCGCATGCACACGACCCCCCTGCATGCATGCATGCCTCCTCTGCATGACCCTGCGCATGCGCATGCGCCCCCCCTGCACACAGCACACCTCCTACGGCAGAACCCAAAGACCAGCTGGCTGGCAGGAGGCACGCACACATATGCGGCAGAAGTGAAATGGGGCGGTGGCTCACGTGCCCACAGAGAGGGCGCTGCATGCCATCTCTGGCAGGCGTACCAAAGGTTCGCCATCATGGGTCTATATTTTAAGCAACACAACTGTTCTCTAAAGGGTCTTCATTACCCTTTAGAGTTTAGATGTTATAATCCTATTATCCTATGCTTTGCCAACAGAATTTGTTCGGAATATAGTTTATTATAAGGTGTTATTCAAATGTGGGTAGGTGGGTTTGTTTGTTTTTAACCTTTGCAAGCTTTAACATTTTGGAGTCAAAATCCTTAAACATCAATTAAAGTTATATCACTTAAATGAGAATGGGCAGTATCTCCATTCCCCTCCACATCCACACTGCTTCCAATCACAATGATGCATTTTGGTTATCTTGCTACCGTACCTGCTGTTACTCACATCAAACTTCCCAGGCACTGTCAACATGAAAGAGTTGTTCTGACCTAGGCTCCCTTAAACAGCAGGAAGCAGGAATTGGTCCCAGCAAAACCTCTTTTATTTACATGACTGTGAATTACTTTCATTCACAGTCAGCAAGGTTTGTCCAACTGAGTGGCGTAGGAGGCTAATGCCTCCTACTAAGGCAGCATTTAACATCCAGCTGCTTGCAATTACTGCGAGTTCAATTCTCACCAGGCTCAAGGTCGACTCAGCCTTCCATCCTTTCTAAGGTGGGTAAAATGAGGACCCAGTTTGTGGGGACAATAAGCTGACTTTGTATAAAATACACAAAAGTATGAAGGCTATTGCTTAATGCATTGTAAGCCGCCCCGAGTCTCTGGAGAAGGGCAGCATATAAATAAAATTTAAAAAAAAAACAGTTTTTCAAAGGAATATTTCTCAACACACCTTATCTCGCTTGGCAAGCTGCCACGTAATTTGTTTCCAAATGCAGAGTAAGGCAAAACTTGGCACAGAGTCTCTTAGAGTTACGAACAGAACTTTTCACTCTTGAAACTACCAAATGAACAAATTGTTTCCTGGAAAAGCCGACTTTCCGTTCGCTCCTCTTTTGTTTCCTATGGGAGGGGCCAATCATCTCCAAGGTGTGGCTTTACTCCCAAGTCAACCCTGCTTTCTGAGTTGTTCTTGTCTTCTGGCAGCTCTGCGCATACGCACTGCTGTCTAACTCCCTCTCTGCCTCTGATGCAGAGCCCTCGTCTGAACTTTTCCCAGCCCCCAGGACTGGCCCATGTTCCTCCCCAACCTCCTCACTGTCTGACTCTGCTGCCAGCTCCACTGGCCGCCGGTGGGCCACAACAAGAGTAGAAATGCGAGAAACTGGAAGCGTCGCGGCGAGACTTGCTGGAAATTAGCGGGCTCCAATGAGCCCAGCGAAAATCTAGCCAGACAAACCGCTGCCAGAGGGTCTTCAGACTGGAACCATCTTGTAGGGACAGTGAAGAAGGAGAGGCACCTCGGACGACCAAAAGGAACAGGCAAGTTCCTTGTAAGGTCGGAGGCAGCTCTTTGATCCGGCGGTGGGGGCAGCGGCCATTAAAAATGACCGCTTTGAAGCTGGGGCAACCAGACTAAGATTTTGTGCAGGAGTGGTGTTTGGACGGAGTACCAATACCGGAGTTGGTATTGGCCAACTCACAGGTAAAAAAGGAAATAAAAAAACCCAACAACTCTAAAAGATCCCGGCGAGGAAACAAGCGGCTAATTGGCACTTGGGAATTTTAATGGAGGGAGAAGAACAAAGAGGAAGTTAAAGTACTAAAGCCCAGAAAAGAAAACTTTATATTTGGATTTAAAATTGGATTTGGAGAAACTAAAACTAATCTCGGCTCTGCCAGTCCACGTCTGGGCATTGAATGTTGAAGCACCAAAAACGGAATACCAGCTTGGAGAGTCAACGTTTTATTTGCACCAACCGGCACCAGGAAACTCCGAGTTCACAAAGAATGAAATAAAGTCAGCTCTGAGCATCCCAGTTACACAGCTGTCTTTAAAGAAACCGCGCTGACCGCACCCCCACCCCACTCCCTTAATTGCTTAATTGCCTTCTTAAGTGCCTCCGTAATTGCTCTTTACAGCTGGTTTCAGTTCTTGAGCGGATGCAGCATTTCTGCAGTTGGTAGCCGGGTTTCGTAGTCAAACTCTCTTAATTAGGTGATGTATTATCGCAGCCTAAACGCATCTAAACCACCACCATCATTAACAAACAAGCCTACCTGTCACCATCCCTAAACCCGAGTAGTGTGTGTGCTCATTCTCAGCTGACATGGCTCCATCGAACTGCCTCTCCCTCCAGTGAGTATGGCGAGCAGAGCAGAATGCGGGCTTGACAACTAATATAAGAAAAGGAAACCCGAGGGAAAGTACTTTTAATGAAGATTTGAAAGAATTTTGACAGTTTTGAAGTATGAAGGAAGAACAAAGAGGAGGTTAAAATATTAAAGCCCAAGAAAGGAAATTTTAAAATTGGATTTAAAATTGACTTTGGAGAAATTAAAAACAATAAAAGGATAAAAGCAATTTGAGAGGAAGTATTTTCTATGTGGATTTAAAATACTTTTGTAAACTGGATACTTTGTTGTTCTGAGAATTGTGGATTGGAGAGAGACATCTGCTGGTGGAAAGAGAACACTACAATGACTGGACTGAGAATTCAAGGAAATTACAACAGTGACCTTGATCACCATAAGAGCTGTAGGAAATCTTAAGGAGTATTTGTTTTGTCTTAAGCTGCTTGGTCTCGACTTCTAAAGGAGGTGGACAATAATAAAGCTTTAAATTGGAGTGGATTGGACAAACATCTGTACTGGATATTATCTGGGAATAAAAAAGAGACTATATGGACTAAAATCTTAATTAAATATAAGTGGAAATACTAATAATTTTTAAAATTAATAATATGGAGTCTTGGATGTGTGAGGAATTAATTGAGATGCTTAAAAACGTGCGTGAATCAATAAAGGGCAATAAAAAGTCAGAAACTTTGTTAGAGCACATAAAACAGGAAAAAGAGAATATAAATGAGAAACAAGAGAATAATATTGAAGGAAAAAGAATTGAAGGCAAAAAGTTAGATGATTACACTGGGATTTACAGTGGCAAAAAAAAAGAATGGACGGGGGGAATATTTTCTTTAAAAAAAGCAATCTAAGGGAAGAGAAGGAAAGGGGAAAAGATTAGGTAACAGCGGGGGACGAATTGTGCAAGTGATGGACTCAAAAGTTAGTGAAAGGATTCAAGAGAAAAGATACAATAAATATAAAAATAAAGAAAAGAAGAAGAAGAAGAAGAAGAGGAAGAGGAGGAAGAAGAAGAAGGAGGAGGAGGAGGAGGAGGAGGAGGAGGAGGAGGAGAGGAAGAAGAAAATGGGATGAAAAGAGAAAATCATTAAGAAGTGGGATTTTGGAGAGACCAGGAGAAAATGATTAAAAAGGAATAGTGGAAAGGAGGAAGGGAAATAAGGTATATATTAGTAGATCTAAGGGAACTGTATTAATATTAGCAATTGTGAATGCAAAAAGTAAATATGATGATGTATATTGTGCATTGTAAAATGGAACAGCAGATGAAATATGAAGTGGTAATTAGGTTTAATTATGAAAATAATTGAAATTAAGATACAAAAAAAGTGTGATGGGGATTTTGAAATAATATGTTGTAAATGATGAAACAAAATAATTAATTGAAGCTATAATAGAAGTCAGGAATTAAGGGTGGATAGTGATATTGCTTATTATGTATTAAGAACAGATAAGATAAAATGTGGAAGATCAATCAAGTTAAAGGGTTTCAATGTAAGAATTGAATAAGATGAAGTTTATTGTTTATAACCAAAAAATGTGATGGGGATTATAAAAAATATACTTTATAAATGGAGAAATAAGATAATTAATTGAAGCAATGCTAAGAAATTAGGATTTGAAGAAAAAGAAAATATCATGGCAGAAAATGAAATATGTAAATTGTATTTGGAAAAACAAAAAAGAAGACTGGAATAGATCATAAAAATCAACATATAATTATGTCATAAATTGTAAAAGATGTGACCCGGTCAATACTCTGTTCATAAAATATGTACGTAAAAAGAAAATTTAGTAAAACTTGTCTAAAAAAAACAACAACCAAGAGTAGAAATGCCTCATCCACCAGCCAACCCACTTCCTCAGAGGTTCTGGTTTAAGTAGCCCGCATCATTTTTGATTGACCAGATCTCACTCTTTAATGCCTTTCCTTTTTATTGATCTCCCTTTCTTTTGGCATTCCCTGTGTTGGCACCCACAATTTCCTGGCACCTCCTAAACCAGTCCTTTTTGGTACCTTTTTGTTTTTACCATCTTAATTGAACAAGTCAAAAACAACCTTAAAGATAAGTAAAGTAATAGTGTAATCCTGCTCCTCTACAGATTGGCAAGAATCTTCATGGGCCAAAAACAAGCCAAGTCCACTAAGAGAACTATCACCATCATGACAAGTTAGTTCAGATGAAGAAGGGAACACTACTCTCTAAGTACTTACCATGGACCAAATTCATGCATTGACTTTCAGGCTGATAAGCTTCCTTCTGAAAGAGATTTCAACATTATAGGATGATACTGCCACTATGGAGACTAGATGTGGAATAAAAGGGTCTCTCGGCCTGTCGTCCCGCCCAAGCTTGAGGTGAAAAAACGACTCCACACTTGAAGGAGTAGCCAGAACTCTTTACTGGAACACAGCCAAAAGCAGCAAGGCAAAGTAACGAACAAGCCGGAAAAATTAATAAAGTCAGCGCTACCGGAGGCAGCCAGGTGGCGCTATATATCTGAACTTGGCATAAAGCAAACCTAACATCCGGCAAATAAAAGAACCTCGGGACATTCCCCTCCCTCCACAGCTGTTTGGCAGTACCGCGCCTCTGTTCACGTCACAGAAGCGCATTTAGGAAAACGTTAACAGCCACGCCTCCCTGCCGTTGTCTCCGCTGCTCCTGGTTTTGTTTGTAGCTGCCTCCTGCTGTGAAGTGTCATTGTGAGTGTCGCTGTAACTCTGTAAGTCCGACAGCTCTGGCTGCGTTCTGCCTTTTCCAATCTCCGTCCCCCCCCATAAGTGATGGCGAGCCTGTTCACGGCTCGACAGTCGGCTCCTCTTTCACCAGGACCCACTCTGGAAGAGGCAAAACAAACAAATTAAGTTACAAGTAAGGTTGATATTACGGGCCCGGCCTCCCTGGGTAGTGACGGTGGTAACGTCGAACCAGGCGCTCGGCCTGTACATCGGACGCAACCACCCAAGAAGCTTGAGCTAGCGGGTAGCCCTTCCATCGTACTAAATATTGGAGCTTTCCTCTACGGATTCGAGAATCCAATATTTTATCAATCTCGTAGTAGTCAGCATGGCTAGGTCCTGGAGGGATAGGGCTGGACCCTACTTTGTCTACGGACACGGGTTTTAAAAGACTGCAATGGAATACGGGATGTATCCGACCAAGTAGCCTGGGTAGGTGTAGCCTGACTGTCACTGGATTGAGGACCTGTGTAATCGGAAACGGGCCTATGTATTTCGGACCAAGCTTTCTACTAGGTAGGTGTAGACGTAGATATTTGGTGGATAGGAAAACCCGGTCCCCGATTGCAAACGGTTTGGGGTTCGTTCGTTTCTTATCTATATATGTTTTGTATTCCTTAGCCGCTCGTCTAAGTGTCTCTTTTACGGTTTGCCATGTTCGTTGGATTCTTCTAGCCCACTCCTGGGGTGTGGTGGGGTTTGACGATGGTGGCTCGACTTCTGGTATGGCATAAAACTGTTGGCCATACACTATCTGGAAAGGTGACAGTCCAGTGCTTCGATGACAGATGTTGTTATACGCTACTTCGGCGAATGGGATAAGAGCCGCCCAGTCTGTCTGTTGATAACTCACGTAACAACGTAAAAATCTCTCTACGGCGGCATTAGCTCTTTCGGCTGCCCCGTTCGTGCTGGGATGAAATGCCGAACTCAAACCTTGCGTAGATCCTATACGCTGAAGAAACCCTCTCCAGAATTTCGCCGTGAATTGAACTCCCCGATCTGATATGATGCGCTTTGGAACTCCGTGTAACCGATAGATGTGTTTCACGAACATGTCAACTAACCGGCGAGCGGATGGAAGACCCCGGCAAGGAACAAAATGTGCTTGCTTGGAGAACAAGTCCACGACTGTCCATATTACGGTATATCCATTACTGGAAGGGAGGTCCACAATAAAGTCCATTGCCAGTTCCTCCCAGGGTCGGCTTGGATCGGCTACAGGTTGTAAGAGTCCTATAGGTTTCCCAGACCATGGTTTGGCGGATGCACAGACCGAACATTTCCTTACGTACTGCTCGATCTCTTTCCGCATTTTAGGCCACCAAAATTGGCGTCTCACTAAATGAAGGGTTTTTAGAAACCCGAAATGGCCTGCTACTTTCTCATCGTGGCATCGTCGCAACACTGTTGACCTCAGCGTTGGTGGAATGTACATCCTATCACCAAACCAGGCTAAACCATCTCGTAAAGTCAGTGCCGCCCGGTTGTGTGCCAGCCACGTATCTTGTTGAAGCGCCGTTTGTAGTTCGTGTAGGAATGGCGATTCCGTCTGCAATGCAGCCACCGCCTCTGTAACAAGCGATGTAGTGGCTGGGATTAAAGGCTCCACCACCTCCTCCCGTTGACTATGGTACTGCGGCATCCGTGAAAGGGCATCAGCCAAGAAGTTTCTGCCTGCTGGGATGTGTCGTAGTTGAAATCGAAACCTCCGGAAATACTGCGCCCATCTCAGTTGTTTAGGGGACAGACGCCGTGGTGTCTGCAGAACCTCAAGGTTTTTATGGTCTGTCCAAACTTCAAATGGCTTTGCTGCTCCTTCCAAGAGATGACGCCATGTTGTGAGAGCCCACCGTACCGCGTAGGCTTCTTTCTCCCATATTGCCCAGCTTCGTTCTGTCGCACTGAATTTCTTAGATGTGTAGGCACATGGGCGCATCTGGCCTTGTTGGTCCTTCTGCAGCAATATTGCTCCTACCGCTACATCGCTAGCGTCCACCTGTACTACAAATGCCTGTGTTAAGTCAGGATGTTGTAGGATTGGTTCCTGAACAAAAAGATGCTTAAGCTGTTCAAAAGCTGTTTGGCATGAGGCAGTCCAAGGCAATTTTTGTGTGGGCTTGGCCCTCCCTCCGACGGACTTGGTGCGCAACAAGTCTGTCAACGGTAATGCAATGGAAGCAAAGGCTGGAACAAATTGACGATAAAAATTAGCGAAGCCTAAAAAACTTTGAAGTTGTTTCCTGGTTTTGGGGGGTTGCCATTCGACGATCGTCTTCACTTTATTTGGGTCCATCTCTACCCCCTCCGCCGATATCCGGTACCCCAAATAGTCTATTTTTGTTTTATGGAACTCACACTTAGACAACTTCACGAACAGCTTTGCCGCTAGCAATTTCTCTAGCACCTGCCGCACCAACGCCGTGTGTTCTGTTATATCCCGTGTATAAATTAGAATATCATCAAGATAGACAAGAACGCCTCGGTATAAATGTTCGTGTAAAACCTCGTTGATGAGTTGCATAAACACCGCAGGGGCGCCTTGCAGACCGAACGGCATAACTCTGTATTGGTAACTGCCCAGGGGACAGTTGAACGTGGTCTTCCATTCGTCCCCTGGTTTTATTCGCACACGGTAATAAGCTTCACGCAAATCAAGTTTAGTGAATATCCGCCCAGTAGACAGTGCAGCCAGTAGATCTTTCATTAGCGGAATCGGGTATATTGGCTCCACACTAACGGCATTCAAGCCACGAAAATCCACACAAAGGCGTAGCCCTCCGTCTTTTTTCTCACGGAAAAACACAGGTGCTGCCATCTTCGCCCTACTGGCCGTGATGAACCCTCGTTTTAAATTTTTATCTATATACTGTCGCAACTCCGCTAATTCTGGTTGGGTCATGGAATACATACGAGGTTTAGGGAACGTGGCCCCAGGCAATAACTCGATGGCACAATCGGTGGGTCTATGGGGCGGCAATGCTTCGCATTCCTCCTCGTCAAACACTGCTGCCAGATCGTGATAGACCGCCGGATACAATTGTTGTGTTGACCCTTCCATCGACCTATAACTCTCCTCCCTGGCCTCTGCTGGTTGGGAAGAACCTCCTATACGGCCTGAGTTCTGTGCCTCTGACCTCAGCGGGATTCGTAGTTTCCGAAACCCATCCTCCCACCAAATGTGTGGCTGACACCTGTCTAACCAGGTAAGACCTAGTATAACGGGCTCTATCATATGGTCCACAACAATAAATTGGATGGTTTCTTGATGGTCCCCAATCTCTAGGAACATTGTTTCTGTAACCTGTGTGGCCGGAGCCCCCCCCAGCAAGGACCCATCCATTTGCTCGAATTTCACCGGGTTCTGTAACGGTCTTACTTGTACCCCCAAAGCGGTAGCCACCGTTTTGCGAATAAGACAGCGGGTACAGCCCGTATCCACCAAAGCCCCATATTGTAGGCCAGTCGGACACTTACGATTACGAAGAACCACAGGTATCACAAAAGGACATACAGACTCGCTCACCATAGGATCTTCCGGGTCCTCATCATCACTATCTCCCGACACCACAGGAAACTTACTCGCAGACGATGCCGAGTTGTACTTTTGCGCCTTCCGGACTTCCTGTTGGTCCGTGGACCCTTGGACAGCTTGGGTTCGGTCTGAGGCCACGACATGTCCTGCTCCTTTCGGAACAATCCCCATTCTTGCCGCCTGTGGTTTGGATTGGGTACGAGGAACTGGAAGGAGGCAATCCGCTGCTCGATGACCCACTCGGTTGCAACGGAAACACCGGAATGACGGCTGTGGCATTCTAGCAACCGGAAGGACGTCGGATGGACGATCCGAACGCCGGACCACTGGGACGTTGTCTGGCACCACCTCAGACGGCACCTTCCTTTGCCTAACAAAAGAGTCCATGCGAGGACGAAATTCTTGAAGGGAGATGTCCAGCTCTATGGCGGCCTTAAACCAGACGGACAAGCGAGGCGGCAACCCGCGATAGGCACAAGCCTGCCTCAACTCGCGGTCCAGCCCCATTCGAAATTGTTGTACCAGCATACGTTCCGGCCAGTCCACCAGACGACTGGCTAATTTGCGGAAACTGTGCACATAATCCTTCGCAGGCGAGCCTTTTTGCCTAAGCGCCATCAGTTCTCCCTCCGCCACCCGGACTGCCACACCACAGAACAAGAAACTAAGAGATAATGTATGAATGGGAGCGCTGACTTTATTAATTTTTCCGGCTTGTTCGTTACTTTGCCTTG
>WNWU01011955.1:0-10189 GCA_012654045.1 Ptyas mucosa
CGTTTTCACTCCCAGGAGGCTTCAGGGAGGCCTCCTAGGCACGTTTTTACTCCCAAGAGGCTTCAGGGAGGCTTCCTAGGCCCGTTTTCACTCCCAGGAGGCTTCAGGGAGGCTTCCTAGGCCCGTTTTCACTCCCAGGAGGCTTCAGGGAGGCTTCCTAGGCCCGTTTTCGCTTCCCAGGGGGCTTCAGGGAGGCATCCTAGGCCCAAAACAGGGTGTGTGTGGGTTGCGGCACAGCTCCCCGCGGCCCGTTTTTGCTCTGGGGGGGGGGGGAAGAAAGGCCTAGTAGGCCCAAAGGGGGGGGGGGGGGGGGGGGGGGGGGGGCCCCCCCCCCCCCCCCCGCAGCAGTTTTTGCTCCCAGGGGAGTGGAGGAGCAGAGTGCTGCCTGTCATACCCCTTGGCCATGCCCACCCAGCCGGTCATTAGGGCAGAGAACTGGTTGTTAAATTATTTGAATCCTGTTAGATCAGGCGCAGGAAAGAAGACAAGACCAGCGGGGTCTGTTCAACAAGTTTTATTCAGCTCTTAACTAAGTCAGAACAGACGAACGGCTGTGCTGCCGGAGCCCTTTTTATAGCGCTCCGGCAGACCAGCCGTCCAATGACAGCGGTTTAACTTTCCCGCCCGGAGGATTAACCAATCCCCGGCCGGATGTCCTTATAAGGACATAACACTCCTCCCCCCCTAGATGAAACATTGTTCAGCTCGTGTCAATCAACAAACGTAGTCACGCAGGTAGGCGGGACGTCTGGAAGCCCTGCTCGACCTGCGCAGTTCATTCTGTTCTCCGTCGTCCGTCTGGAAGGTGGCTGTTCCGGTGTCCTCCGACCCTCGCCCCTGGGATGCCTGCCGCTGGGTCGTTGAAGGCGCCGGCCCTGTCCGTGCGCCTCCGGCCTTGCTGCTGGGCTGCGAAGTGGTCGTTGCAGGTACCGGCTCCGGTGTGCCGCCTCCCGACCCGCTGTTGGAATATATCTGCTGGTCCGGTTGGTCTCTTCCCTGTCCTGGGTGCCGATCGTCGTGGACCGGTAAGTCCCTTGGGTTTTTTATATTTTTTGCAAATTGTCCGTATCTTTTAGACTTGTGTTGGTCGACCCTGTCTGGGTGGTGCAGGTCGACCTGGTCGGGTCGTTGTTGCTTGGGACGGGGGTCAGCTGGACGGAAGATTTCAGACGGGCGGTGTAGTTCTTGCATGCAGGGGTGTCGTAGGCCTCCCTCACCGGGTCGTTGTTGGCCCTCTCGGTCGGGCATGTCCCGGTCTACTGGCGTTCCCTGGAGTTCCCTGCCGTCGGGGTGGCGTTGGGCCGCCTTGCCGGGGAGGCGTGAGTTTTCGTTGCCGTGGAGTCCCCTGTCTACTCGGCAGTTGCCGTACGGTAGCTGGTCTGCTGGCTGGCCGGTCATGTTGGGGTGGTACGGCCCTTCCTCGACTGGGTGTTGCAGGGCTACCTCACAAGGGTGGGGTTGTCCTGCCCTGCCCGGGTGGCGTTGCCCTACCTCGACGGGGTGGTTTTGGCCTGCCCTGTAGGGGTGTTGTTGTCCTACCTCGTCGGGGTGGTTTCGGCCTGCCTTGTAGGGGTGTTGTTGTCCTACCTCGTCGGGGTGGTTTTGGCCTGCCTTGTAGGGGTGTTGTTGTCCTACCTCGTCAGGGTGGTTTTCGCCATCCCCTTCCCACCGCTTCCGGAGTTGGTCGATGTGACGTCTACAGACCACTCCATCTTGCAGTTCGATAGTGTAGGACTTCGGGCCGGTTGAGCTCTCGATTCTCCCTTTAAGCCATTTCGGCAGGCCGTGGAAATTAAGCGCGAAAACCGGATCTCCTGCGGAGAAGGCTCGGAGGGGGCGGCTCGCGGTTGCGGTGACCTCGGAGTGGTACAGGGGGTGAAGTCGGTCCAGGGGTGACCTCAGCTTTCTGCCCATCAGCATTTCGGCCGGGCTCTTTCTAGTGGTGGCATGCGGCGTAATATGCTGAATCAAGAGGAAGTTGTCGATCTTCTCTTGCCAATCGCCCGGCCCCATCCTGGCAAGGGCCTCTTTAGTGAACCTCACCATCCTCTCAGCTTGTCCGTTGCCAGCCGGTCTGTAGGGGGCAGAGAGGGCATGGCGAATGCCCAAACTGGCCAGGAACTCCTCCATTGGTTTCGAGGTCAGCTGCGGGCCGTTGTCGGAAACAAGGATGTCCGGCAGCCCGTGGGTGGCGAATAGTCGCCGGAGGGCTCTAATGGTGACTTCAGTAGTGATGGATGCCAGGGGAATGACCTCAAGCCACTTGGAAAATGCATCCACCACTATTAGCAGGAACTTCCCTTGCATCGGCCCCGCAAAGTCTATATGTATTCGCGCCCACGGGTTGCTTGGTGTTTCCCATTCCGCAACAGGCGTTTGCGGAGGGGCGGGGCGGACTTCTTGGCACGGATCACATCTGGAGACCCAGTTCTCAATGTCTTTGTCTAGTGATGGCCACCAGACGTAGCTCCGTGCCAGTCCCTTCATGCGCACGATGCCAGGGTGCCCCTTGTGCAAAGTCTCCAATGTCTTTAGGCGCAAAGCCTGGGGAACCACAACCCTGTCACCCCACAGTAGGCAGCCCTTCATGGTTGACAGTTCCTGCTGCCTCTTAGCAAACGGCTTGAAGTCGTCGGTCAACGGTCCCGCAGGCCAGCCGCGCAGCACCCAAGACATCACTTGCTTCAAAGTCCGGTCTTTCTGGGTTAGTGCCGCGACGTCTGCGGATGTGACTGGGCAAGCCAGGTCGCCATCGATGTGATGCAGTCCCAGGGTGGGGGCAGGGTCCTCCACTAAGTCCTTTGACGGGCATCTGCTCAAGGCGTCAGCGTTGCAGATGCTACTGCCCGGCCTGTGGCAAAGTTCGTAAGAGTACCCGGCCAAAAAAATTGCCCAGCGTGTCATCCTGGGCGATGAATAGTTAGGTGTGGGCTTGCTTCCCGACAGAAGGCCCAACAGGGGCTTGTGGTCTGTGATGACCGTGAACCTCCGTCCGTATAGGTACTCGTGGAAACGCTTGATGCCAGCAACGATGGCCAGGGCCTCTTTGTCCAATTGGCTGTAATTTCTCTCAGCGCTGGACAGCGTCTTCGAGAAGTAGGCGATGGGGGCTTCCTTCCCGTCCGGGAACTGATGGCTGAGGACTGCTCCGACGCCGTAGGGGGATGCGTCGCAAGTCAATAGCAGGGGGAGCGTCTCGTGGTATTGTATGAGGACACTCTCAGAAGAAAGCAGGTTCTTGACAGCTCTGAATGCTGCGTCCTCTTCCTTCCCCCACCTCCAGGAAACCGCCTTCCCCAGCAAGCGATGGAGCGGTTCAGCCACGGAGGCTTTCTGTTTCAGGAAAACACTGTAAAAATTCAGTAGTCCCAGAAACGCCTGAAGCTCCGTCTTGTTTTGGGGGGCTGGAGCTTCATGGATAGCCTTAACCTTAGATTTGGTGGGGTGAATGCCGTTCTTATCAATGAGATAACCCAGGAACTCGACTTCCTGGACCCCGATGATGCACTTGTCTCTCCTGACCCTCAAACCCTTCTCCTTGAACCGCTGTAAAACCATGCGCAGTCGCTCAAGTAGTTGGGTTTTGGAGTGGCCGGAGATCAAGACATCATCGAAGTAAGGGACCGCCCCTGGAATGCCTTGAAGAAGGCGTTCCATAAATGATTGAAAAATACCTGGGGCTGCGCTGACCCCAAATTGGAGGCGCGTGCATTTAAATGCCCCTCTATGCGTGACAATGGTTTGTGCCTCCGCAGTTTTTTCATCCACTGGCAATTGCTGGTAAGCTTGGGCCAGGTCCAATTTTGCGAATATTGATCCGCTCCCAAGTGAGTGCAGCAGATGTTGCACCACTGGAACCGGATATGCGCTCTGCTGGAGGGCCTTATTTATGGAACACTTATAGTCGGCGCAGATGCGCACAGACCCATCATGCTTCATCGGGGTCACAATGGGGGTCTCCCATGCAGCATGATCGATCGGTTCCAGGACCCCCTGGGCGACAAGCTTATCTATCTGGGCGTCGACCTTGGGCCTCAGGGCGAACGGAACCCTGCGGGGCTTAAGCCTAATTGGGGTGACATTTTTGTCCAAATTGAATGAAATGGGTTTCCCCACAAATTTCCCCAGCTTACCATCGAAGACTTCCTTGAACTCTTCGATGATGGCGTCGAGTTCGTCCCTACGAATTTGATGGATCCCGCTGATAGACAGCCCCAATGGCTCGAACCACTCCATCCCCAGCAGGCTCGGGCGGTTTCGCCCCACGACAGTGATGGGTAGGACTCCCTGGAAGTCGTGGTAGGTGACCCGGAGCGAAGTCCTCCCCAGGATCTCAACAGGGTTGCCGCCGAAATCGACAAGACGGGCCCGTAGGGGCTTGAGGTCTTTCCTCGAGATGCCCGGTTTCAGGCGCTTTAACTGGTGCCAGTCCATGATGGAGTAGTTCGATCCCGAATCAACCTCCATAGAGCAAGGTGTTCCCTCCACGATCACGGTGGCATGGAACTTTGCGGCCGCATCGTCAATGGTGTGGATGCCGGAGGACAGCTGCTCAGTTCTGACCGCCGCGCAGCCGCCGCCTCGTAGCTGAGACCTGGTAGAGGACCGTTTGGATGGCCTCTGGTTGTCTTGCCGTTTCTCGCCCCAGCCGGGGGGAAACGGACCCGGGGCAGGTGCTTCGGCCCTGCAGGCTTCAGCGATGTGCCCCCGCTTGTTGCAGCGTCGGCAGATAGCGTCTCTCCAACGGCACTTAGCTCTGGCATGGCTTCCTTTGCAGCTGCCGCAGGGCTCGATCTGGGCGCCATCTTGTGTGCGCTCGCGACGGTTTTGGCGGGAAACCTTGTGAACGGCCATTTCGTCGTCGGAGCAGGAGCTGGCAGACGACTCCTCAGACGAGCTCTTAGGTTTGTGGTGCAATTTGTGCACCCCTTTAGCCCTACTCATGGCGGCAGCCGCCTTTTCTGAGATTTCGGCCGCGATTGCCTCCTCAACGACGTCTTTCAACGCAATCTTCTTTCGGCTGAGGAACTTACGTTGCAGTCCAATGTCCCTCATGCCGAAGACAATGCGGTCTCTGATGGCGTTCTCAACGTTGTCAAACTCGCAGTTTGACGCGAGTTGCCGCAGAGCTGCCACAAAGTCCTTGATGGGCTCCCCTTCCAACTGATTCCTTTGCTGAAAGGTGAATCTGTTGGCAATGGGAGTTCCAGTGGGAGCGTAGTGCTCCTTCAGCACGTCTTGCAGATCGGCCCAAGACATCTCCTCGATGTTCCTTGGGGACACGAGGTCGATGGCCATCTCAAGCACCTCGGAGCCGCAATGCGCTAGGAACAGGGCTCGTTTCCGTTCATCGGAGAGGTCTTGATAGTTGTTTCCCCGCAGAAACTGGCGGAAACGAACCAGATAGGAGGTCCATTTCTCCACTCTGGGGTCGAATTTGGAGATCGGAGCCATCGCGGCTTGTGACGCCTCCATCTTCAGTGACTTCAGCTCAGTGAGAAATTCTCGATGAGTGACTTAGCTCCGCGTGGCGGTTCTTTTCAAATCCTTCGTCGCCAGTGTTAGATCAGGCGCAGGAAAGAAGACAAGACCAGCGGGGTCTGTTCAACAAGTTTTATTCAGCTCTTAACTAAGTCAGAACAGACGAACGGCTGTGCTGCCGGAGCCCTTTTTATAGCGCTCCGGCAGACCAGCCGTCCAATGACAGCGGTTTAACTTTCCCGCCCGGAGGATTAACCAATCCCCGGCCGGATGTCCTTATAAGGACATAACAAATCCCACCACTGGTAAGAACATAAGCATTACATGAATTAAAACAAAGTTCACCTTCAAAAGGCAAGCAGGTCTGGAGCATCTGTTCTCCTAGAAAAAGCTGCAACATAAAGGAAGATAGCATGAGAACCAGCTTCATTTCGTGAAACACAGAGACCCTCCGTCAAGAAGGTCATATTAATAGTAACTCCACTATGAGCCATCCCACCAGTGGAAACCTAAGCAGGACTTCCAATTTGATATTTGCAGAATGGGGTGTTATTAGGAGGGATATATATGTTTAAAGTATTTCCCTTCTGGAAATGAGCTATTTTATTGGCAAAAAGAAAGCACATTTATTTTAACTAGGAAAACTGCAGGAATATCAGATGAATAAAAGTAATTTGCCAACAACTTTAATATATATATATATATATATTTAAAGCATTTGATTTCTACACTATTTAGGGCTACTTGTATGTTAATTCTAACATTTAAATACAGGGGGCGGGGGGGAGAGAATCAACAGTCAGCTTGCCAGTCAGAACTAACCTTAGCAAAGGGCAGAGAGAAAAGAGATATGATAATGCTATTATCTACTCCTGCAACAATAGTGCAGGAAATTACCATCCCAATAGCAAAAATAGAGCTTCATCCCATCTGTTTATTTTCCAAAATAATATATGCCATCATTTGACAGGCAAACTCCATTGCATGTTACACAAGGTGAGCAGAGCCATCTCTATTAGATACATTAAATAAATGGTAATCTGATTTCAGAAGTGGCAATATTGTGAGCACTTCAAATGTTCTTCTCCCCCACAGGACAAAGGATTTCTAGAGGCAGTAAAAAACAAAAAAACCCCAAAAAACAAAAACCCAAATCAAGCTTGTCTCTTGCTATCATCCTGTAGGTTTTTCTCCTGGCAACAAAATAGAAGTGATTTTCCATTCTCTTCTTCCAGGATATTTTCCAATTTTCTCAGTCTCACCTAATACCTTGGAATTTCCTTGTGAGCTCTCTTCTATATGGGAACCAAGTTATACCCTGCTTAGCTTTGGGGGGGCTCAACCAAGATATACTAGAAGCCACCACGTAGTTGGACTCAAAGGTAATGGCTTTCTACCAAAAAAAGTTGGGCTACAACCCATCAAAAGTGTTCATTTCTGTCTCAGAACAGGGAAAGGATTTTTTTAAAAAAAATCACAATGCATGTTTAAACAGGGAAGGAAAGCCAGGGTTATGAATGGCTTCTATTATTGATCACTGCCTCTTCTTTCTGGAACTCTATAAATTCACTTTTTAATAATAGACTGTAAAAGCAAGGTGCATGTATGCTTTCAAATCTGAAAGATGCTTCAGGCATTTGAAAAAGGGGGCTGAACTAACGGTTTATGCCATTAATAATCACATTCACGTTTGTGCCACCAGAGGCTTTGCATTTAAAAGCCTGAATTCTTCCTAATTCAAATCGAAGCCAGGAAAATAAATCCATTCCCTTACCTGAATTCCACAAAGCCAGAATTAGCCATCTGTTTTCCTAGGGAGATGGGGAATGGGTGGTCTCGGCCCTGGAAGCCATCTTTTACTTTGGATCTTCAGGGCTGCCACATTTAGCGCTGTGGGAAACTGGGAGGGGAGATTGTATGGAGTTGGGGAGATATCTAGCCATAATAACATTCTTTTCTCTGAGAGTCAACGACATCCTGCCCTGCACCTGGAGTGGCGTGACTGGGAAGCATCTCCAGTTGGGATAGTGCAACGATTGGACCATGTGATGGACATGTGGGTGCTGGGGCAGGGACTTAGATTTCTTTTGGGTGGGGAAAACCTGGACGCTTTCAGATTCAGGTTTTCCCAGATGTGCCAATATGACATCTCTAATAAAATAGAATTTTGAGAAACTTCTAGCCTTGGAGTCTTCTTTCATTGGGGGTGTTACTTGGAACCCTGACAGGTGGTACATTTTGTTTGTCCAAATGTCTCCCTTCTGTTTGCTTCTAATGCTGCACACCAGACAGAAAGAGAGATGGGAGAGTTCAGTTGGAGGATTGTGGGTGGAGGCTTGAAAGTTTATCTGGGAAGGTGGAAGAGATCAGATCTCATCAGACTTCCAGTCTGGGGCAAGGTCTTTGGGTTCCAGATGTATTTGCAATTGCTAGAATTCAGCAGGGAATTTCCCAATACTGAAAGAATAGAGGTCACTATAATCCAACTCAATCATGGGCTACTTGGTGGATAGTTGTAGTGAAATGATGTTTGTCAGTCACAAACAGTCAAACATGATTGAACAACCATCATAACGTGGCTGCAAAAATGTGGATTATTACAAGTGGCAACAAAATACAGTATAGAACTATCCAACTGTTTGTTGCCATCTGCTAGTCATCTTTATTTTTGCAGCCCAGATCCATGGTTTGGATTAAGTGCTATCAAGTTACTCAAGCATCACTCAACTTAGTAACATGCAACTCAGCCTCCACATAGATGGGCCTTCTCCAGGATGATCTGCCACTTCAAATCCTCCAACAGTGCACTCATTGCTACTATAATCAACTCTATATACATCAATCTATTCTTTTTCTATGTAGACCTCAGTAAATCTGATGGGTCTTTATAAAGGATCCCAAGACATCTCATTTCCTCCAAGATCTCAAATGAATGTGGCTTGTACATGTCCTTTCTAATTTGTTGTTGTTGTTGTTGTTCTCCAATTGAGAGAATGAAACTAAACTTGGGGGCTAAATTTAACCTCTTCTCCCAGAAATAGACCTTTTGATATTCCTACAATATATTGACCCTTTAAGCATATTCTAGTTGTAGGGACACTGTGTTTATTTAATGGTGAAGGAAAAACCCTGCATGTGCTTAAATTTACTCATCCCTGTTACTTCTCAAAGCAGTCTAGCATGTTATTATCCCCAATCAGCCAATCAGAAGATTCTGGTCCCTTCCCATCTCATAAAGTTAAAGTCCTAATAACAGACACCTAGTTAGCTTGCCGTTATATAAGGAAGCTCTGTTGTCCTATTCTTTCCTCCAAAAATTTAATTATATTTTCACCCCAAAGCCGAAGGCTCGCATTTTGTAGAGGAAGGAATGACAGAAGCTGGTGGTGTGGTGGTGGAGTGAGTGGTAGTAAAACCGGTGGGAGGCTCCACCCACTGACCCCGACATCATCAGGAAGCTTCTGCACATGCGTTGCGAACCAGTAGTAAAGGTAAGTAGAACCCGTCCCTGGGTGGAGTTAAAAGGGATCAGCCTGGAATCTCTGCATAGCCACAAGTGCACAAAGTCCAACTCTCTCCCCCTCCCCCATTTTGTTGAGTCATATCTAAGTCTTAGCAGTTGCTAATGTTAGTTGAGAAGATTCTTATCAGTGGTGGGTTTCTACCTGTTTGCCCCAGTTTGGGCGACATGGTAGTGGCAGCGGCAGGAGGCTCCGCCCACCCTTCCAGATGTCATCACGGATGCTCTGCGCATGCGCAGAAAGTTCTGCGCATGCACAGAAGCGCAACACACGAGCGAAGCGAGCACATGCATGCGCACACTCACAGGTCTGAACCAGTAGCGAAGATAAGTGGAACCCACTACTGATTCTTATGTATAGGCATAGGTAAACATGCATTAGTTTAATTGGACCTTCATGTGTAGACCTTACCTTTCATGCCTGACACATTATTAGTGCCATAACTAATTCCTGATCATGTCCCAGAATGGAGTCTTGACAATCCAAGTGCATGCTGATGCTGCATGAACTGCTGAATTCTTTATAAAGTTCCATGCTCTCGCCATTCCAGAGTTGCCCCTTTCCTGTTCTCCTGACCCTGGAAACTTGTTGGTCCCCTTCCAGTCTCATTGTGTCTTTATGAAAGCAACAAGTTCCTTCATTTCTTAAACAATGGGAGTCATTTGAGCTGTTATTTCCCCTCGAGCTGGGCCAAAGCCAGGTGGAACAAGGCAACATCATACCGCTTACAGCTGGGCCTGAAAGCATTTTTTAAAATACCCAGCAAGATGAAGAACCAAGAGTTGTGAGCAAGCACCTTGCATTGCATCTCCAACCAGGATGGGAAAAGTTGGCTTTGGAGGGGACAACCTAGGGAGAAGAAAGCAAACCTTAGCCATTAAGCAAAGCAGTTGCTAAGTGGAACGGTGACTGTGCTTAAATCTTACTTCAGCTTTCCTTTGCTTTACAGTCCTGTGAAGGTTGCAAATGCAAGGATAGATCATACACAGGTAAAGCAAAGGAAAGATGAAGTAAGATGGTTAGCTAAACAAAGGACTATCTGTATAGTTTCCAAGTCAGGGGAGGTCACATTTTCTTTCTTTCTATATTCATTGAGGCCATCTCAATTACTTGGTCTAGTTGTACACTATACTAGGGGTCTCCAATCTTGGCAACTTTAAGACTTGTGGACTTCAACTCCCAGAATT
>WNWU01011961.1:0-15342 GCA_012654045.1 Ptyas mucosa
ACAGGTTATACTTTGTTTCATCCTGTGTCCTTGTACATGCTGGGAACACTGTTCACTGAGATTTGCTGAAGTTTGCAATTGCGTGTAACCGCAGTTCCAAAAAACCATACAGATGAGAAAAGTAATAACCCTACATTTCCTCGCCTTTTGTTTTTAATGAAGAAAAAAGAGATTTTTCAAGAGCACATAATTGAATTAAATTCAAAGTAGGTGGAGGAGACTTACAAAACATTGCAAAAAATGAAGGAATACATTGCATACAACAACAACAAAGTATAAGCAATGCAATTACAAGTACACCATAGAAAAACAATTGTTTTAACCAGGAAATATCAGGTAACCAATTAGTTAACCAAGCAAAAGGAGAAAATTCTTCATGTACATTATTTTTCATAGAAGCTTGTAAATTAGCTAATTCATCTTCAATAGTTTTATTAAGTGAATGAAAATGCACAGCACAAGCACGCTGACCAACCAAGGTACAAAATCCACCTTGACGAGCTAACAAATAGTCTATAGCAAATCGTTGTTGAATCAAATCTTGATTTAGTTCTTCAATTTCATTCTGCAAATCTCGAATAATTGCAGCAGTAGCATTAATAGATTTCTCCAATTGACATGTTAGTCCTAGAATAGAATGTCTATTTCCTTGAGCCATTATTCCTGGATACGATCCTAAAGTAATAGTTTCAGTTATAGCTCCAGCTAAAGCACGTCCAAAAGTAGGCAATGAAGAAAATTGAGTATCAATAATGACTTCATCAGAACATGTTGGTCCCAAAGCTGCATGTCTCCTTCGAGTTGACAAACCACCAGAAATACCTATCTGTACAGGTAAAGACCAATATCCAATTGCAGCACATTGATAGTTCTGAGGGTGTACATTAGTTGCATATTTATCAAAGAAAAACCACATAGCAGGATCTTTTAATTGCCATCCACCACAGATTGATCCACTTGATCCAATACTAGAAGAATCATTAATTTTAAAAATAGGAAAATTATCAGGATACATATCAGGTATAATATTATGACCTTGTGATGTTTCATTAATATTACCCCACAACCAATATTTCTGAATACAATAACTATAATTCCCTACTTTATCTAAAATACGTTTAGCTTTCGGGTAATCAGACCATTTATGAAACCAATTACGATGGGCATAACAACAAAAACATAAACCTCTAGTAAATTGATTAATACGAAGATATTTCCATTTAACTAAATTCAATTCATGTGGAGGAGTAGAAAATAACCAGGAAGAAGAAATATGTTGAAGTTGCGAAACAATGAAAGCAGAAGAATTAATTAGATTAGGAATAAAAACAACTTGACCAAGAGCCATAGGAGGTTCATAATATAAAGTTATATTGCGACCATGAATTAAAAACATATATTGAGTATGACGAATCCAAAGATTAGGACTACGGGAAAAAACAGGAGTTGTCTCAGAGTTAGCAGAAACTAGAGAGAGAAAACAAAAGGAAAAACCATACAGAAGAAAAAAGAATTGTTTCAAGTGTTGTTGAGCTTCAATATGATTCCAAGGCAAAAGTGGAGGACGTTGCATCCTTGGAGTTTTTATTAGTTGCATTTGTTTTGCCATGATAAGGATGAACACATCAGCCTGGAATCCAAACAGCTTGTTTTGTTTGCAGATCTTCAATTGCAGCGTAACCACGACCCCAGGTGATAAGTTTAGTAGGTCCACGCCAGGCAGGATCAGGAAGTTGACGATAGAGTACCAAGGATCGTGAAACAGGATCCTGAATATGAAAATGTAAATTGACTGGAATTTCTGAAAAAGAACATAAAAATGTTAAGTAATTCCATGCATACAGAGCAATAGAGATCAAATTTTGAATCTTTCGCAAATGGAATGGGCCAGATTCAGTTTTTATTAATTTAGTTAATGTAGCCTTGAATGTAGGATGAGCACGCTCAATTATAGCTTGCCCTTGAGAGTTGTAAGGAATTCCATGTATCAATTGAATGTTCCATTGCTGACAGAAAGAAGTAAATTCCTTACTAGTATATGCCAGACCATTGTCTGTTTTTAATTGAATTGGTCGTCCCATGACAGAAAAAGCAGAAAGACAATGAGACATTGCATCAGAAGTGCGTTCATGTCTAGAAACAGTAACCCATAAAAAGTGAGAATATGTGTCAATGGTTGCATGCAAATAAGTATATGGTTTAAAGGTAGCAAATTTTGTAACATCCATTTGCCAAATTTGGTTGGCTTTTATTCCTCGAGGATTTACTCCCTTAGGAAAAGGAACAGCAAATTGTTGACAAGAAGTACATTCCCGAACAATATCACGAGCCTGGGAAATAGGAACAGAAAATTGTTTAGCCAAAGATTTAGCATTCTGATGAAAATATGAGTGACTAGCAACAGGATCAGAAAAAAGAATTGTGACATCTTTTAGAGTCTCATCAGCTTGCTTATTTCCTTCTGTCAAAGAATTTTGAAAAGGAGTATGGCTCCTAATGTGCTCAACATATAAAGGAAAGACACGGCCTTCCAAAACATGCTTTAGAGATAGAAATAAAGACAAAAGATTAACATCAAGAGAAACAGCATAATAAGCATAAGGAAGAGATTGCATTGCAAGAAAGACATATTTTGTATCAACAATTAAGTTAAGAGGCTGATCAGAAAATAATCTCAAAGCCAAAATAACAGCTGCCAACTCAGAAAGTTGGGCAGATGTTTGAGTAGAAGTGAATTTCGAAAACCGTTGTTGACCATCCATCCAAACCACAACACCAGAGTAGGTGATCCATCTGTAAACACTGTTAAAACTTCAGGAAGAGGAGAATGAGTAAAAATAGAAGAAAATGAAAGATTCAATGTATTTGTAATAACTATTCTAGGATCTTTAGGTAAAGAATATTGAATATCACCAAGATATTGAGAAAAAGCAATTTGATATGAATCAGAAACAGTCATTAGATGTTCATGGTCAAGTTTAGTACGAGTGAAAGCAATGCCATCCAAATCATGACCTATTAATTGCAAAGATCTTCGTCGTGCTTTCATAATCAATTCTTCTAAAGCCTGCTGATAAGGAAAAATATTTCTAGGAGGAGAAATTCAACCATTCATGAATATGAATCATCTTTTCATCTAAAAGAGAATAAAGATAACCAGTAGGTAGAGGTGAAGTAGGAAGAATTGCTAACCATAATTTATTATCTATAGAAACAATTCTATCAACATATCTCAGTTTAGGTTTATTTAGAATGTCCTGAAGACATTTCTTTTGCAAAGCAGTAAGAGACACCAGATCCCCAGGATGCTTAGAACCTTTTTTTTTTATTGAAAAGTTTTAAAATATTTTTACAAACAAACAAATCCACCCCTTCCTCCCCCCTCCCAATCCCTTCTCCCTCCCCCTCCCCCCCCGACTTCCCAGAGCACAATACAGGGTATAGCATTGGCATCTTTAGTCAAACATAATTATCCTTAAATTAGTAAACATATCTTCCCCTAGGACTTTAACTCTACTATCAATAACATAATACATCTGTAAACTAACATTCATTCATAAGCTATTTGATATTTTCCTGTGTGATACTTATTCTGAATATAATCAATTCATCTTCTCCATTCCGATATATATCTTTCTTGTGTATAGTCCTTGAAATAAGCTGATATTTTCGCCATTTCCGCTAAATTCGCTACTTTCAGTATCCACTCTTCAATAGTAGGCAAAGCATCCTTCTTCCAATTTTGCGCAACCAACAGCCTAGCTGCCAATAATAGGTTTAAAATCAATTTAGTCTCTAGTGATGTACAGTCCACTGTTATGCCCAGCAGAAACAGTTGTGGAGTAAATTTCAACCTGATGCTTAGAACCTTTTAACAAGGAAAAGACAGGTAACATTTCTCCTGTAGAGATTTGAAAATATGGGCGAGCCCAATTGATTGTACCTAAAAGTTTTTGCCATTGAACCAAAGTATATGAAGGTTGCACTTTGAGTTCAGGTAAGATAGGAATGGAAGAAGATTGTAGAACTTTAAATCCTAAATATGAATAAGGTTCAGTGCATTGTATTTTTTCAGGAGCTTCGTAAAGCCTTCTGTTGCTTTAGAACAGTGCTTCTCAAATAGTGGGGTGCGCCCCCCAGGGGGGGTGCGAGGCTCCGTAAAAGGGGGCGCGTTTGACCTTGGCATCTGATTGGCTGTCCAAAGCCCTTGTGACACGAGCCTGTCGGAGCCATCTTTAGTGTGGGACGTCCGTCCACACTTACTTTGTTGCCCGACGGATGTGCGCCCAATTGATGCTCAAATGACTGACAATGACCTTCTCCTGTGAAACATAACGCTGCCCCAATTAATCAAACTTGCTAAAGAAATCGGGCTACCGCTGCTGACATTTGCATCGATAGTGAGCATTAAGCCAGTACATGTGACTGCGCAGGCTCCTCCCTTTCAAGGAGAACAGACCTTTTTCTAATAATGATACTATTTACAGTCGCGCGGGGGGCGCGAAAAATGTTTTCTTCTTCCTAGGGGGGCATGACAGAAAATAATTGAGAAGCACTGCTTTAGAATGACGCAAATGTTCACTTTCCCAGACCACATATTGCATAGAAGTTAAAATCATGCGAAACAATTGCTTCCAATCTGAGTATACCCATTCTTAATTCCCTCTAAAAGACCTCTAGTAAAATCTCCAGTAATTCCATAATCAGAAATAGCCTTCTTTAACTCCCATATGGCAAACCTTCCCATTCTGCAATCTCTTGTCCAGTTTGCGGTCCTTGTTGATATTGTACTGGACATACTGACAACAATTCAGCTAACTCTTCCCCAGGAAATAGCAACGTCTGCCTTACAATTTTCCACCATCTTTTGAAAAGGAGACTTTGGAACAATATTAGAAGAAGGTTTTTGTTCAATGTCAGAAGGAGCAGAAGGTATTAATGTGAAGTATTACAGCTTTAGAATCAGGAGACAAAACTTCCTTTTCGGATAACGGAGGACATATCACAGGAGTAGGAGGTTGAAGAGAGGGAGGTGTTAGAAGAGAAGAAAGCTTCTCTTCCTTCTGACCAAACATTTCTATAGCGTGTCTACATAAATGCCAAGCATGCAAAATATCCACCTCTGTTCTTGGCTCAGAATGCAAAACCTTGCCAATTTTTTCCCAATGTGACAATTTTAAAGAACCCCTTTCAGGGTACCATGAACAAGTTAAGGCAATTTCTCGTACCGGCCGATAAAGAGACAAAAAATTCAGACTTCTTAAGAAGATAAACCAATTCATCTACATGCTTCCTTTGTTCCTGAGAAAGCAAAGATCCCATACTTACAGAAACCTTTAAAGAGATAAGGTTGAGAAGCCCAAAGGCTGATGGTGCCTGTCCTTGCCGGACGAAGTATGGGTCCCTGTTCCGGGTGCCAAATGTTGTATTTGTTCCCAGAGGCTGAAGATGAGTGAAAGAAAGACATCCACGGATAGCAGAATCAACAGCAGCTTTATTGATGCATCCACAGATATCAGAATCAACAGCAATTTTATTGAGCGTCAGACGCGGTTTATATAGTTTCGTAGTTTCTCAGTTCTTACATACTGTACGTGTTATATCATTGTTGGTTAACAAATCTCCAAGGCACAGTAATTGGTTAGTAATTACATCATTGGTTTTCATGAGAATACGCACACAGTTGTTATACATTGAAAGCGGCAAATGTTACAGGTTATACTTTGTTTCATCCTGTGTCCTTGTACATGCTGGGAACGCTGTTCACTGAGATTTGCTGAAGTTTGCAATTGCGTGTAACCGCAGTTCCAAAAAAACCATACAGATGAGAAAAGTAATAACCATACAGATGGATGGTTAAATAGATTGATAAATAGATAGATGAGAGATAGATAGATATACCCTGTTTCCCCCCAAATAAGACATCCCTGATAATAAGCCCAATCGGGCTTTTGAGCACATGGCAATAAGGCCAAGCGCTTATTTCAGGGTTCAAAAAAATATAAGACAAGGTCTTATTTTCAGGGGAAACACGGTTATCTATCTATCTATCTATCTATCTATCTACCTACCTACCTACCTACCATCCATCCATCCATCCATCCATCCGTCCATCCATATCTATCTATCCATCCATCTATTATCCATCCATCCATCCATCCATCCATCCATCCATCTATCTTGTTTCCCCCAAAATAAGACATCATCTGATAATAAGCCCAATCGGGCTTTTGAGCGCATGGCAATAAGCCCAAGCGCTTATTTCAGGGTTCAAAAAAGTATAAGACAGGGCCTTATTTTCGGGGAAACATAGTAGATACCATAGATAGATAGATAGATAGATAGATAGATAGATAGATAGATAGATATAGACAGATAGAGAGATATAGATTAGATAGTTAGTTAGAGTGGATGGATGGACAGATATAAATATATAGGGAGCTAGATATAGATAGATGGAGATAGATGGATAGATATGGGTGGATGGACAGACGGACGGAGATGACAGAGATAGATAGAGAGATAGAGATATATAAATTAGATAGTTGAGTAGATTGAATAGATAGATAGATAGATAGGTAGGTAGGTAGGTGGGTGGGTGGATGTTCTTTATTGCTGCCAAGATACTTATTTGGATGTGGGGAAATAGTGATTAGTAATAATGAATAGTTAATGACAATTATTAATTAACCAAAATTATTAACTATTAATAATAATGATTAATAATAAACTAAGCATTGGCAAGGAACAATAGTTAAAATTAGAATAAATGAATAATTAGTACATTCAAATTAACCAGGTATGTTATGATACTGGATGATTTTAATCCCCTTCCCAACTGCTAAATATTTCACAAGGACTCCTCAAATTATGACCGTTTGTTTAAGAACAGCTTGGTGCTGAACAAAGGAGCTTATAGGCCATCCTTGAAGTTATGACTGTCACAGCTTTGGAAACTGGTTGACGTTTATGGTAGAATGTTATTAAAATTTAAGGTTGAATTTGCTTAAGGACTGCATGATTCTGCTCTAAAATGGTTGTAATATGGGTCCAATCATCTGATGACTTACTTAATGACCGCATCACTTAGTGACCAAAATTTCAGTCCCAATTGTGGACTTACAACCACAATTGAGTCGTAAATTTCTATAGCTAAGCAAGAGAGTTATTTTCCCCAATTTACGACTATTCTTGCCACCGCTGATAAGTGAATTAATGCAATTGTTTAGATAGTAATAACTTTATTTATTTATTTATTTATTTATTTATTTATTTTTATTTTTTAATTTATATTTATATGCCGCCCTTCTCTGGAGACTCAGGGCAGCTTACAATGCGTTAAGCAATAGCCTTCATACTTTTGTATATATTTATACAAAGTCAGCTTATTGCCCCCACAAACTGGGTTCTCATTTTACCCACCTTAGAAAGGATGGAAGGCTGAGTCAACCTTGAGCCTGGTGAGATTCAAACTTGCAGTAATTGCAGGCAGCTGGATATTTATTGGATAGTCTGCTTTAATTTGTCTTTTAACTTTTGTATTTTCTGTTTCTTATTGTTGTGAGCCGCCCTGAGTCCCTTGGGAGAAGGGTGGCATATAAATCCAATCAATCAATCAATCAATCAATCAATCAATCAATAATAAGTGAATCGCATGGGGATCACATGACGTCGGGGACCCTGTGACCGTCATAAATACCAGTCAGTTGCCAAGCATCTGAATTTTGATCATATGACCGCAACAGTCGTAAGTGTGAAAAACGGTCCTTAAGTCACTTTTTTCAGTTGCCATTGTAACAAAACAGTCACTAAATAAATGATTAAAAATTGAGGACTACCTATGGTATGGGTTTTCTGTGTGTGTCTGTCTGTTCTTATCATATTTAATATTGTTAGTGACACGGGATCATGTATTCGAAATGGGCGGCTGTATGAATGCAACAAACCATCGTATAATTTTACGCAGGGAAAACTGACATTCCCAAATGGCTTCGTTCTGGAGGAAACCTTCGCCAACAAATCTAGAGAAGGACTACAGGTGCCAGGGGTGAGGAGCCATTCTGGAGATCAACAGGCTGTCACCAAATCTGCTATGTAAGTCAGACGGCCATGGTTTGTTGAGATTGCTGTGGGGTTTCCACTCTTTGAGAGAAACTTCTAGAAAATCCATTCTTGTTCCCCAGAATGTTTGGTTAGGAAAGACTTCGCTAATGGACTTCTAGATCAATCCCACCATAAACAGGTCTCAAAATATTGGTCTAATGATCTCTAATCCAATGCTTCTCAAGATCAACATATTGAAGAGCGGGGGACTTCCATTCCCAGAATCCCCCAGCCAGCATGCTTTAAGAGGGGAGGACTTCCAGAATCCCCCAGCCGGCATGCTTTAAGAGGGGAGGACTTCCAGAATCCCCCAGCCGGCATGCTTTAAGAGGGGAGGACTCCTAGAATCCCCCAGCCAGCATGCTTTAAGAGGGGAGGACTTCCACTCCCAGAATCCCCCAATTTCCATGCTTTAAGAGGGGAGGACTTCCACTCCCAGAATCCCCTAGTCAGCATGCTTTAAGAGAGGAGGACTTCAATTCCCAGAATCCCCCAGCCAGCATGCTTTAAGAGGGGAGGACTTCCATAATCCCCTAATCAGCATGCTTTAAGAGAGGTGGGCTTCCACTCCCAGAATCCCCCAGCCAGCATGCTTTAAGACAGGAGGACTCCAACTCCCAGAATCCCCCAGCCAGGATGCTTTAAGAGGGGTGGACTTCAATTCCCAGAATTCCCCAGATAGCACACTGTTTGGACAATTCTGGGAGCTGAAGTTCACTAAATTTCAATATGATGAAATGTTGGGTTAGAATTATTAGATCAGGATTTGGAGACTTTGCTTAGCCATGATGTTCAGTAGAACACTTCGATCCAGGGGTCATGGCTACCATCTACCAAAGATGGTAGCCATGATGGTCCCCTTGAAACATTAAACATCAAAAACAGTCAGTGTTTCAATTTTTCCAGTGTGGGCTCCATTTTGACTTTTTGGCCTTATCCCGAGTAGACCCTTTCATGGACCATCCAGTATCTCCATTTGGTCAACTTTACAGAATTTGACTTCTTGTGGGAAAATATGGAGTTTATACAGGCGGTCTTCAACTTACGACCACAACTTAGCCTATACTTTGTCACTAAATGAGGCAGTTGTTCAGTGAGTTTTGCCCCCATTTTACGGCCTTTCTTTGCCACAGTTGTTAGGTGAATTGTTGCAGTTGTTAAGTGAGTCACACGGTTGTTTAGCGAATCTGGCTCCCCCATTGACTTTGCTTGTCAGAAGGTCGCAAAAGGGGATTAACCATCATAAATACGAGTCAGTTGTTGAGTGTTTGAATTTTGATCCCGAGACCATGGGGATGGATGCAACAGTCGTAAGTGTGAAAAATGGTCCTAAGTCACTTTTATTTCAGTGCCGTTGTAACTTCAAACGGTCGCTAAACGAATTGTTGTAAGTTGAAGACTGTCCATAAGGTACAGATATGCGATAATAAGATATGCGAACCCATAAGATATGCGAACATATCTACATTGCCAGGGCTGATATCTGTGAATTAATGCCCTTCGCCCCAGATCAATGTTGGCAAATCTTTTCGGCACTGAGTGCCAAAACGAGAGCGTGCACGCACGAGGGTTATGCCGGAAATCGGAAGAGCATCTCCCTGGTGTGCATGCGTGGGAGTGCCGAAAACCGGAAGAGCTGAGTTTCTGGTTTCCGGCGTGCGCATATGCACGAGTCACCTGGTCTTCTGGTTTCTGGCGCTCTTACTCGCATGAAGACCAGCTGGCGCAAAGACCAGCTGGAACCTGGAAGAGATATGGGCAACGGCTGACGTGCCCGGAGAGATGGCTCTGGGTGCCACTTCTGGCACGCGTGCCATAGGTTCACCATCACGGCCCTAGATGCTCATGGATGTCCCTTCGCCCGTGATTTGAGAGTCATCGAAGGTGGGGATGCTGTACGTGTGAACCTTATATTTTTCCTTTCTCTCTTTTTTTTGAAAAAAGTTTTTTATTTTTATTTCTTATACACATATTGTAAATGTCTCCTATCCATAATTGATCTTATATTTACATTTTTTTTCTAACGAAAGCATAAAAATGAGACATTTTAATCACGTTTGTGGTTGCTGTTCTATCCTTTTTTTCCTCTTTTCACAACAAACCTTCTTTTCCTTCGTCTTTCTTTCCCCTCCCTCCCTCCTCTCCTCTTCTACTTTCTTCCTCCTCCTCTCCTCTCCTCCCCTACTTCCCCTTCCTCTCCCCCACTCCTCCCCTCTTTTCCCCCTTTCTCACCTTCTCTCCTGCTCTTGTCCCCTATCCTTTCTTCCTCTCCTTCCCTTTTCTTCCATTCCTCTCTCTCCTTCTCCTCCTCTATCCCTCTCCTCCTCTCTCCTTTCTTTTGTGCAATATTGGGCAATATTTCCCTTATTTGGTATCGGAGCAACTCCCAGTTTTCTAATAATATATATTTTCTTTTCAATTTCTTTCTCATTTTACCCAATCTATCATTTCATAATTGTAGATGTATATTTATAATCTTCTTTCTTCCCCCCCCCCTCTCACCCCCCTTTTCCATTTACTCTGGTCTCATCCGAGTTTCTATTTCTTTTTTGTCTTTTCCCTCATTTAACTTTCTATTATCTATATCATTTATCTATCAACTTTTACTCATATTTCTTTTCTATCCATAGATAGAACCTTTCCCGTGTCTTGAAATACGCCGATTCCTCTTTTATCTTTCATTCTTTCATTAATCTGTTCATTTCCACATAGTCTAGAATCTTTTTTATCACTTCACCTTCTGATGGGATTTTCTCTGTCTTCCAATTTTGTGCAAATATAATTCTTGCTGCTGTAACCGTATGTTTTTCTTGTCCAGCCAGCTAGGTCAGGAAGACTTCCCGGTGGAGAAGCGATGGGAAGACCTCTACGACCAGTTTCTGGCGTTCGTCCATGCGGGAGGCCAAGCGGACGCCGAAGAATCGTTCATGGGGTTTCACGTCCAGACGAGTCGCGAACTGCGCAAATCTCAGGAGAATCTCTTCTGCCACGGGTAAATGGCCGGAGATACCATCGCTGTTTCAGAGCAGCAGGATTGGGGCCTGGGGTTTGCCATATGTATGACAACGGGATGACGGTGGGGTTAGATCTTGACTACTGCAAGGTGCTCTTCCTGGGGCTGTCCTTGGAAGCTACCTGGAAGCTTCCTTTGGTTCAACACGCAGCGGTTTTATGCAAATCTAGATTTGCACACCTCTCTTGCAGGAGTTGATTTGGCTGCCGATGTGCTTACAGGTGCAACTCCAGAGGTTGGTGGTTACCTTCAAAGCCTACCTGAGTTGGGATCAGGTTATTTAAATCAGGGGTCTCCAACCTTGGCAACTTTAAGTCTGGAGGACTTCAACTCGCCATGCTTAATGTTGCCAAGATTGGAGACCCCTGGTTTAAAGGATCATCTTTTCCCAGTTACATCTACTGAGCCATTAGAGCAGGGTGGAAGGAGATGTTATGGGTCTCCTCTCTTAAGGAGGTCCATCTGCTGGGATCCAGAAGAAGGGTCTTCTCTGTGGTGGCTCCTTCCCTGTTATTTGAAGGACCATCATTTGCACCCAACGAGGCAGGAGATGTTATGGGTCTCCTCTCTTAAGGAGGTCCATCTGGTGGGACCAGGAAGAAGGGCCTTTTCTGTGGTGGCTCCCATCCCTGCAGAGGTAGGATTGGTCCCCACTTTGGCCCTCTTTCTAGTTCTGCCAATGGACTTGGGAGACCCCAGGGTGATATGGAGCCCATCAAGTCATTGATTTGATTATGGTCCCCAGGATGTTGTTTAGTCTTTGTATTGTGGTTTTATGATCTTTATCAGGTGCTCATTTTTGGCCATGAGTGACTTGGACAGCCGTCTATAAAATTTTTGGCAATACCGATAGTCCTCGACTGACGACCACAACGGAGCCCCCAAATTTTTGTTGCTAAGCGAGACGTTTTAAAGAGAGTTGTGCCTGTTTTGAGACCTTCCTTGTCACCGTTGTTCAGTGAATCGCTGCAGTTGTTAAGTGAGCCACATGGGTCTGCATGAATCTGCTTGTCAGAAGGACTCAAAAGGGGAGCCACGTGACCCCAGGGACACTGCAAACGTCGTAAATACGAGTCACTTGCCAAGCGTTTGATCATGTGACCATGGGGATACTGCCACAGTCGTTAAGCGTGCCAGCTCAGCTGGGTGATGAAATTCGATGCTTCCACTTGGCATATATAAATATTCAAAATCATCTTCAAGATTGGATGGTAGGGAAGGGGAGGGGATTTGATCTGGAGGGGCGTATGGATATACCAGGAGTCCTCGACTTACGACCATTCAGTTTTGACGGTTGCAGCATCCCGGGGTCAGGTGATCCCCAGTTACGACCTTCCCAGCTGGCATTCAACACACAACGTCCAAGTGAGAAGCCAGCAGGGAAGTTGCAATCACATGACCGTGATATAAAAGATTAGAAAACCACATAGGGTTGTGTGATGATTTGCTGAACGACCCCTCTGCTTACGGATACATCTTTCGATGTACATGTGATCGTAATTCGAGGATTACCTGTTAGTTAGTCCTTGACTTATGACCATAATTGAGCCCAAAATTTATGTTGCCAAGCAAGACAATCCTTAAATTAAATTTCGCCCTGTTTTTCCAACCTTTCTTGCCGCAGTTGTTAAGTGAAACACTGCAGCTGTTAAGTGAGCAAAACGGTTGTTAAGTGAATTTGGCTTCCCCATTGACTTTGCTTGTCAGAAGGCCGCAAAGGGGGATCACGTGACGCCCCCCTTGGACACCGCGACCGTCATAAATAGGAGTCAGTTATCAAGGATCTGAATTCTGATCACATGTGGAGGGTGCAGTGGTCATAAGTGTGAAAAAAAAACGGTCATAAATCCCATTTCCCAGTGCTGTTCTAACTTGGGTCACTAAACGAATGGTTGTAAGTCGAGGAGTAACTGTAACGTCAGAGAAACAATGAGCCTGTGGTTTTACTTGATGGTTTTACTCACCTCGATCTGTCTCCTCTAGAGGAACCACAGAAGCCCCCGAAAAGACGGACTTTCTTGAAGAGCTAATAAAACACCAGGAGCCAGAAGCTCAGCTGAGTTATTTGCAACAGGTATGGTGTAGCACAGGTAAGCCTCAAACAGAATAACAGAGCTGGAAGGGACCTTGGAGGTCTTCTATTCCAACCTGTTATGGAATGATGGGACCAAACAACATTCCGGGTCAGCCAGAGACAGATTTATTGCGCAAGGTTCAGAGCAGATTCATACCTGAAAGTCTGAACAACCAAGAGATTTGACACAACTGCTTATATATGTTTTCAAGACAAAGGAGTCGGTGATCTAATACATTTTCCATATATGGTAAAATTACATTTGGTATCAAATACATGAGCTCATACATTTATTCCATATATGGCTAACATACATTTATTATAAAATAACGGACAGTTCCTCATTACTAAACCATTAGCTTCTAGTTTATAAGATTATTTTCAGCTGGACCACTTTCCTAAGTTCTGTAAGTACTAATGGAGTTTTTACTGCTGTCCTTAGGTGATAATTAACTCTTTGCCCCATACATGTCTTTTGTGTGGATGACAGTGAGCCTTTTCACACATTCTCTATATGGTTGTCCTTCCGTGACAGCTAGGCTTCATCAGAAGATATATTACCAATAATGGGGTTTAACTGCCTTTAATATACTTTCCAGCAAACACGTTTCTCTTAAACCAGCACATTTTCTTTCTTACAATACTGTGAATAAAGAGGGTTCTTCAGTGGTCATCTAGCTGAACCCGCATCATTTACATTAAACCCCCTGCTCAAGCAACAGACCCGTGATGGCAAACCTATGGCACGCGTGTCGGAAGTGGCACGCAGAGCTATTTTTCCAGGTACGCGAGCTGTCGCCCAACTCACCTGCAGCTGTGAATGCATGCCTGCCCCAGCTGGTGTTTGGGCCTCCGGTGCGCATGTGTGCAATTCAGGCAACCTAGCTGGTCTTCGGAGCTCTCCTGCGCACACGTGCGCATTTGCACATGCGTGTGAGAGTACTGGTGTGCAGCATGCCCATGCGCAGATGGCGTTCATGTGTGTGCATTGTATGTGTGGAAATCATGCGCATGTGAAGCACCTACAACTTCTGGTGGCAAGGAGTTCCATTGTTGAATTGTCCTCACTTGTCAGGAAGTTTCTCCTTAAATGCCAGGTTGCTTCTCTCCTGGGTTAGTTTCCATCCGTTGTTTCCGCTTTGTATTTATTATTATTATTATTATTATTTATTATATTTATATACCGCTCTACTCCCGGGGGACTCAGGGCGGTGTACAGTCAAATGATAAAATACATATAATACAAATATTTTAAAGATTGATTAAAATACAATTAAGTAATTTGGTCTTGAACGTAAAATTAAAACTCTAAATTTATGTCGAAGGGACAGCTGAGCATCCATTTTTGCAAGTCTTAAAAACCTCTTTTCTCACACAGGTAGTCCTCGACTTGCAACAGTTCATTTAGCGACCACTTGAAGTTACGACGGCACTAAAAAAAAGTGACTTAGGATCGTTTTTCACACTGGCGACTGTTGCAGCATTCCAAGGTCACGTGATAAAAATTTGCATGCTTGGCAATCGACTCGTTTTTATGACGGTCGCTGTGTCCTGGGGTCCTCTTTTGCGACCTTCTGACAAGCAAAGCCAATGGGGAAGCCAGACTCATTTAACAACCATGGGGACTACTGACGACTGCAGCGATTCGCTTAACAACTGTGGGAAGAAAGGTCATAAAATTGGGTAAAATTCAATGAAGGACTGTCTGGCTTAGCAACAGAAATTTTTGAGATCAATTGTGGTCATAAGTTGAAGACTATCTGCATTGAAGAGTAGGGAGGCAAGAGATGCAGGGTAGTCCTTGAATTACGACCACAATAGGGCCCAAAATTTCTGTTGTTAAGTGAGACATTTGTTAAGCGAGTTTCGTCCCCATTTTGCCACCTTTCTTGCCTCCGTTGTTAAGCGAATCATTAGGGTTGTTAAATGAGTAACAGGGTTGTTAGGTGAATCTGGCTTCTCCATTGAGTTTGCGAGAGTTGCCAACCGTCTGAATTTTGATCACATGACCCTGGGGATGCCGCAATGGTCGTAAGTGTGAAAAACGGTCATAAGTCACTTCTTGTCACTCAAAAGGTCACTAAACGAACCGTTGTAATTTCAGGACTACCTGTAATAGGACCACAAACCCCGTTTGGATTTTCCCTATCTA
>WNWU01011961.1:24524-35745 GCA_012654045.1 Ptyas mucosa
GAAAAAAAATTGGACAGAGGGAGGGAAGGCAATTTTAGTTGAAGTCCACCCATCTTAAGGTTGCAGAGGTTGCGTAAACATGTTTTACATACAACCTTCTTTTCACCCTGCGGCATTTTTAGCCCCAACTCAAGAGCGACCGATTGAAAAGACCAGAGAAACCAAGAACGTTGAATTCATTTATTATCTCTTCCCCCCCCCCCCCTCAATGTGCAATTTTATCAAGATCTGGCAAAACACTTGGGGGCCAGGGGGGGTGTCTGAGTCCACTTCAGTTCAGGGTTAAAACAGGCCCCCTCCAGGGAAGGTCAAAATGGACATTTAATGGGCTACAGCTAAGAGGAAGACCAGGTCCCAGCCAGTCCCCATTGAGAAGGAAGCCTCTACAGAGTTGGGGTGCTTCCTACAGACACCCCCAAAGGGACATCCTACGAGTAGTTTTGAGCCCTTATGGCATATGGACTAGTTACGCTTAGCCGTAGCGTACGAAGCTCGTATCTTATAACTATGTTCAGGGATGAAATGTGGGGCCTTTGGTGGGTTTTCTTGCAGACATTTCATGACCCAACTACATAACATCATCAGCGCTAGAAGGAAGGAAGGTTTGCAGAGAAGAGGACGACGACTGTAGGGTCTTTGGTGTTCTCTGAACTTGGGGAAATTCTTGCAGACGTTTCAAGACAGTCCCTCTCGTCCTCCTCTCCACACACCCCTTTCCCTTCCAGCACTGATGATGTTACCTAGTTTGTTCATGAAATGTCTTACAACAATACAACCAAGCCGCGAGAGCACCAAGGATTCCAGTCGTCCTCCTCCCCTCCTTTCTTCTCATGCAATTCCTTCTAGCCCTGATGATGTTACCTAGTTGAGTCATGAAATGTCTGCAAGAAAACCACCCCAGCTCAGAGATCACCGTGGATCATTCCTAAAATGTACACTAAATTTTGTGCTGTCCTTTTTTTTTAAAGGAAGGGACACCCTTCCTCCGAGCAACTGTTGTGGGTTAATGCATGGAGATTTAGTCTGTTTGTTTGAAGGACCGCCTCCTCCAATCTCCAAGGGGTCCTCTTTCCTTTCCCCCACTCATTAGCTTGAGCAGTCTCCATGTTCACCCATCACATCTGATCAAGGAGGAAGAGAGGAGGTCGGGTCTCGGAGAAAAGTCCTTTGTTGCTCCAGATCAAGGCCTTTGTTCCTGGGGGTTGGACTAGAAGACCTCCAAGGTCCCTTGCAACCTTTCGATTTGATGTTCTTTGTCCTCCTCGTCTCTTGAATTTCACCAGGGGTGGTTCTGCTCCAGGCCTGGAGGCCGCTGAGGAGGATTTCAAGAAATCTCGGTTTAAGATATTGAAGAAGGAAAAAAAACCCCGACAACCCTGGCTGATTTCGAAAACGTCTTAAACTCAAAAAGCAGAACGGCGAGGCGAGAAGCAGCCCTTGAAGCCGAGAAAAGCGAATATGGCTTAGTAAGAAAAAGTGGACGCTCTTGTCCATCCGTCCAGCTTGAGCCAGCTAAGACTCGCCACAACCTTCGTCCGATCCCTGAAAAGTTGATATGCTACGCCTGAGCTGAAAATTCCTAATTGCTCTCTCGCGTTCATGCCGCGCCAACCGAGGGGGGAAAAAAAAGGCTTCAAGCAACGAATATGTGACCTTTTTTTTGCCGTTTCTTTTCTTGTCTGCGTGCTCCACCTTAAGGCTCTTTTCCGCCGGCCCAAAGAATCTAACGAAGCAAAGGTGCTGGGAGTATAAGCTTCTACAGATATATATAGAGAGAGATTTATTCAGAATTAAGCTCACTTCGGCCAGATTTAAAATCAATAAGTAGCGGTAACTCAAGAAGTACTGTAGTCCTATTCTGCAGGAAGTGAGTTTACGGGGAGCAAATGGATTATAACTCCCCCCCCACCCTCGAATTTGACTCTTTGCTTTTCAAAGAGTCTTTGCTTAAGGGGGGTTTCCTACCCCCCCTTAAATTCCCTAGTTCACCTCCTAAGTTCATCTACAACTAGCGGAGTACAGATAGTCCCTTGACTTACAACGGTTTATTTCGTGACCGATCAAGTGGCTTATGACCGTTTTCTCACATATACGGCCGTTGAGGCATCATGATCAAAATTCAGACGCCTGGCAACTGACCCGTATTTATGACAGTCACAGCGTCCCAGGGTCACTTAATTCCCCTTTTGCGACCTTCGGATGAGCAAAATCAACGGGGAAGCCAAGTTCACTTAACAACCGGATTACTAACTATGAACAACAGCAGCGAGAAAGGTCGTAAAATGGGCCAAAACTCACTTAACAAGCGTCTGTGGAAATTTTGGGCTCGGCTGTGGACTAAGCCGAGGACTACCTGTAAAACTTAACTTACAAGGGACTCCTTTGCTTTTTAAATTATCTAAAAATCTACCTCTGCGTTGCCCGTTGATGATCTCAAAATAATAATAAGAATAAGAATTTTTGTGCTGGCAACTTTTAAAAGGGGCGATTGAAAGGAAAAAAAAGAAGAAGATAATATTCGCATGCAGCCATCTTGCAAAGGAAAGGCCGTTTGCAAATCAAAAATGCTTGCCAGGGAGGCTTTCAGAGGAGGGCGGTGTCGATCGCGGCTTTCAGGCGGTGCAGGAGAGCCTGCGGGGGCGGCGAGAGGGCCTCGGGTTTCAGCTTCTTGAATTCTTCGTTGGCATTCAAGGAGGCCAAGACTTTTGCGGTCCTTTTCAGGTCGAACACCGCGTGAAGCATCCCCAGGCTGGAGAGGGCTGCCCTGGACGAGCGCTTGGAGGCGTCGTCTTCGGAGTGGTGGTGCTCCAGCACGAAAATGCGGTTTTCCGCAATGATCTTCAGGAAGTTGTAGAATTCTTTGTAGTCGATGCCGGTGTAGGACTTCATCAGCACCTGGAGAAGAAGAAGAAGGAGGAGAGGCTGAGGCCCAACATATTGTCCAGAAGGAAAAAAGGACGGTTGAGACGTTAACGGTGTTGGATAAAAGAAAATTCAGAAATAAAATAATATGTAGGTATATAGGTTAGAAATGCATATAAGTGAAGATTCAATTTTGCTCAGGCAGTGGGCTGGACTGGATGACCCGCAGAATCCCTTCCAGCTGTGTTAACTCTGTTAAATTTGTTAAAACATTTTTCTGCTTTAAGATAGTTGGAGAAAAGACGTGCTGAAAGCATACCAATATGTAACAATGTTGTGTTAGAATAGATCTTCTTTTGTTTGAGGACCATTAGAAAGAGGCCCAGCTATGGAGACATTACTTAATGCCAAGGCAATAGAGATAAAAAAGAGCCATGCTTGCAAAATACTGTTATGGGTAGTTATGGGAAGGTATTGATAAACGTGTAATTAAGAGAAAGAGATGATGATGTCTCTGAAGGCTTCCAGGATTAGCCGTGATCAGTCACTGGACGCGATGTAGGAGGGGTGGGGGCGTGGGGAAGTGTCGGGGTAGGGAACTATAAAACATAATGCTTTTGAAACTTCAGGTCTGGCTTCCTGGCTCAAACTCCTTGTTTATTTAATTATTTATGTATTGGTTCGATTGATATGCCACCCTTCTCCGGAGACTCAGGGCGGCTTACAATGCGTTAAGCAATAGCCTTCATACTTTTGTATATACCTGCTTAGTAGGGCTTTCGGGGCCCCCTCCCAAGCGGTGTTCTTTTTTTTATACAGTCAACTTATTGCCCCCACAATCTGGGTCCTCATTTTACCTCCCTCGGAAGGATGGAAGGCTGAGTCAACCTTGAGCCTGGTGAGATTTGAACTCGCAGTAATTGCAGGCAGCTGGCAGCTTAAGTGCTATTTAACAGCGCTTTAGTCCGCTGCACCACCAAGGCTCCTCTGCTGGGATACCACCCTATTTTGCAAAATTGATTTTATTATTTTCTTTTGATAAAAATCTGTTTTCATCGACCCAAGTGTTTGTTGGCTGAATTCATTTCCAACAACGGGATGGTTTGCAGGCTCCGTCGTGTTTTCGCTCATGCCGAGAGGCTAAAGCCGAGAGGTGTTCTATACTCAGGTTTCACTCAAAAATATCTACCTGTATATTTCAGGGACCAGATTCCTGGTGAAATGCGGAAGCTTCCCAGGTGTGGTTTTTTTTTTACCTGGCATTGCAGGTGCCAGTCCTCCATGCTCTCTTTCCATTCTTTGATCTCCCGCTGGACGGCGGCGAGTTCGTCCTGCAGGAAGCTCCACATAATGGCCACGTTGCAGCCGTTCACCCAGTTGTGGTTGATGGAGATGGTGTCTTCCTGGGAGGAGGCAGGAAACAGGAAACGTTTATCCCTCCGACCTCTGACACCTGGGGGACGAGGGGGAGGGTGGGAGGGGGATTGTTGGGTCTCCTCCTAGCCTAAGGGACTGAATTCCTCGAGGGATTAAAATGGGCTCCAGGACGTCTATGGAGATTCTCAGCCGTTCAGGTCATGGTTGTTTTTTCAAGAGGCAACTGGATGTTATGGTTTTTTCTTTTGAAGACGTTTTGCTTCTCGTCTAAGAAGCTTCTTCAGCTCTGACTGGATGGTGGGGAATGGAAGGATTTATATTCCTTAGAGACAGCTGGTCATTTGCATCCTTTGAGAGGGTCGTTGAGGCCGCTTGGAGGTTTGTGTGTGTCCTCAGGGTCACTTGAGTGGTGCAAATGGGTGGGGAGCCTTCTTGGAACTGCTGAAAGGACTTGTGTTGTGCAGTTGTGCTTTCTGCAGGATGTTCAGCAGTTCCAAGAAGGCTCCACAGCCATTTGCACTACTCAGTTGACCCTGAGGACACAGCCAAGCCTCCAAGTGGACTCAATGACCCTTTAAAAGAATGCAAATGTCCAGCTGTCTGCAAGGAATAGAAATCCTTCCATTCCCCACCGTCCAGTCAGAAGCTTCTTGGATGAAAAGCGAAACGTCTTCAAGGAAAATCCAGAAAGTCCAGTTGCCTCTTGAAAAAAGCACCTCTGGGCTCCAGGATGAAAAATCTGTTCAACGGCCCACCAAAAGTCAAATATTTCATCACAGAAAAGGATTAGATAGTTGGCTTAGAAGAGAATTCAACTCACAGACTGTGGATCGGGGCTCTTAAGAAAACAGGGAGTTTGGGGTGGGGGTGGGGGTGGGGAAGAAATCAAGCTGGAAATTTAGGACTGAAACTTTGGCATCGAAGGGTGATTTTGGGCCAAACAACAGGAGACAATGAGTTCTAGTCCTGCCTTAGGAATCAAAAGTTAACTGGATGACGTTGGACCAAGTCTCTCAGACAGTTTCTTGATGAATCGCCATCTCCTGGTGATTGGAACGAAGTCACCCAGCTGTCTTTCGTGCCTAAAGCGGGACTAGAACTCACTGTCTCCTGCTGATTGGCCCCAAATCACTCAAGCAGCTTTCATGCCTAAGATGGAACTAGAATTCACTGTCTCCTGGTGATTGGCCCATGTCACCCAGCCAGCTTTCATGCCCGAGGTAAAACTGGAACTCCCCATCTCTTGCTGATTGGACTTGCCTAAGGCGGGACTAAAACTAACTGTCTCCTGGTGATTGGCCGAAAGTCACCCAGCAGGACTAGAACTCATATTTCCTCAGTTTCTTGCCTAGTGCCTTAGCCACTAAGCCATAAACTGGCACTCTTGCTTTTCGCTTAAAGCAAGGTAAATCGAACCAGGTACAACCAAATCTGAGCAGCCACAATTGTTTAATGCTGCATCAGAGGAAAAGACGCCCAGAATCTCTTGTGCAAACCAAGCCTTGTGAGCTCAGTGGTGATATCTTCCTCTTGGTGGCTCTAGAAGGAAAACGCACGCTACTGAAGGAAATGGGGGGGGGGGGGGGATTTCCTAAAGCTTGTGGTTTTCGGAAGATTCTCACCAGATTGTAAACCTGATGATGCCAACCGCTTGGGATGAAAACTATCTCGCCGGCTTCCTGTATGATTTCGACCGGAGGGCTGCTCTGAGCGTAGCGGGGATACAGGGAGCCATTCTTCAAGTCGGGAGCGGTGATGTCGAATGGCAGGTGGCCGTGGCGGTCTTTCAGAAACTCTTCTTGGCCTGGGGGGAAAACCAGCCATTTCTTTTTGCCGCAGATGTTGGCTGACCAGCTGTAAGAGCGGAAGACGTCGGCGTGGAAGGGCGTCCTGGCAGAAAAGGGAAGAGACAGGCAGGTGAGGAAGAAGGAGGACGATGGACTGAATAAGAGGGAGACTTAGCTGTGGTGTCTCAGAAGGTAGAAATTGAATTCCACCTTCTAAAGGCAGAGTTGTGGATCCTGCGAAGTAGAAATATCCTGGGCTACTTTGGGACCGCCAGGGCCTTAAGAGTCTGGACATTCTTGTTTTTTAGATGTTTTGGGACTAGTACAGTAGATAGTATAACTCAAGCTTGGCCATTTGAATATGAGTGGACTTCAACTCATCAAAATTCCCCAGCCAGCATACTGGGAATTGTTGAGATTGGGAAATAGCGATCTAGTGCAATTTTCTGAGATCTGAATGGGAGGAGGAAGGAGGGAGAAGGAGAAGATAGAAAATGAGAAAGAGGAGAAAATGAAAAAGATAATGAGAGCATGAAGGAGGAGGAGAAGATGAAGGAAAAGATGGAGAAAGAGAAGACAGACAAAGAGAAGATGGAGAACAAGAAGATAGATAATGAGGACAAAAAGATGGACAATGAGGAGGAGGAGATGGAGCTGGAAGAGACAGACAATGAGGAGAAAAAGAAGAAAGAGAGCATGGAGAAGATAGGCAAAGAGAAGCAGATGGACAATGAGGAGAAGGTGGTGATGGAATAGGAGAAGATAGACAATGAGGAGAAGGAGAAAATGAAGGAGGAGAAGCAGTGAGAAGGAGAAGATAGACAACGAGGAAGAGAAGACAGAGATTGAGATAGAGGAGGAGGAGGAGGGAAAGCTACTTCTATGGTAGGCAGGCTGGTTGATGAATTCTGGGATTGGAAGTCAAGTGGCCAAGGTTGAGAAATCCTGAACCAGTGTTTATCTTCAGGTAGGTCAGTGACCTCTGATTCCTTTGAGTGGCCACACACTTTTCACTCAGAAATGCTGTTGTTGAGTGTATGTGAGTCCTTTGGGCAGTTATAAACTAGACCTACCTGATGATCAGTGGCCTGAATGACTGAGGATCTCCATGGACACTCAAGTTACAGGGTTGATGGGGGCACCATTGGAAGAGGCCTTGAAGGACCAGGCTGGGTGAGAACATCCTGCAGAAAACCTATCTAGGTGCTCACCAAGAGTCAACCACAACTTGATGGGACATCATCACAGCTATTACAAACAAACATTTCCTAGTTGCCCCCCCCCCCCCTCACCCACCCACCCCCGAAAAAACTGATTAGGAGTTGGTTCTACCATGAGCCTTTAGGTCCCATGTAGACAAACCGGTAGTCATCCACAGCGATGGCTTCCCAATATTCATTCAACCAATCAGAGGAGAAATAGATGGGCGTGGTGTAGACCTCCTGATCCGGAAATGTCCTTAAAGAGACAAGGATTATGACAGCATTTGAAATCTGCGACGAACCGGAGCGTAACGAAGGGCAGATGATGGTTTAATAACTTAGGAGGACTATCCAGCCAAACAGATACAGGGAATCCTCGACTTATGACCAATGTTTCTGTTGCTTAAGCAAGGCAATCATTAAACGAGTTTCGCCACATTTTACAGCCTTTCCAACAACTGATACAGCTGTTAGGAGAAATCACTGTGGTTGTTAAGTTAGTAATATGGTTGTTAATTAAGAATCTGGCTTCCCCGTTGACTTTGCTGGCCAGAAGGTCGCAAAAAGGGATCACGCAACCTCAGGGATGCTGCAACCGTCATAAATAGAGTTGGTTGCCAAGGGTCCGAATTTTGATCACGTGACTTTGGGGATGTTGCCGGAAGCCGGCTGGGAAGGACGTAAATGGCGATCATGCAATTCTGGGAGGCTGCAACTGCCTTAAATACCATGCCGTGTGCCAAGCTGACCAAGCTGATGTGAGAGGATGCTGCAACGGGCCGTAAGTGCGAGGACCGGCTGTAAGTCTTTTTTTTTTTTTTTCATGTAGCTTTGAACAGTCACTAAACGGACGGTTGCAAGTCGAGAACTGCCTGTACAAGGGTGGTACGACACAGAAGGAGGAAGCACGCCTGTGGCAGCACAACACGTGGTGGAACTCAAGAGGCGTGCAAATTGCAGGAGAAAACCAGAAAATAATAATAATAATAATAATAATAATAATAATAATAATAATAATAAAACAATGCATTCGACACACTCAGGAGGAGGAAAAACAATGGCACGTGAGTGAGTTCATGACGAGAGGTGCAAATTAAACCCGATTCCTGCAGCTTCAGGAGGAAATTCATGCTGTGGGTTCCTGGCGAGAGAGGCGAATGAATTAAAGAGGGTTCCTTCCAGGCAGGTGGCGTCAGGAGCAGGAGCAGCAAAAAAACCCATCAACTGAGGGGACGTAGCGACATGCCGGCAATCTCCGGGCGAGAGCCGTGGCTTACCTTTGCAGATGCCAATCCTTGAGGTAAAGGCAGCCGCGGGAGGAGCGATAGCTTTTTTTAATGTGTTCCTTCCAATAGCTTATGTACTCCTTGAGCTTAAGCTGTTCCTTTGGGTTACAATTGTATTCCTTGACATCGCAGTTGGCCACGGGGACTACAGCCTCGCCTGCAACATAAACTCTTTCAGCCCACTGGGGTTGGATTCTCTCTCTTTTTTTTTTCCTGGCCTCACTCCGGGGATATGGGGAGTGGGAGGGGGGAAAGGGTCAAACTGTGGAGGGATTTGGTCTAGGGGGACCCCAGTGGGCCACGCCTGCGTGACTGCCACCTGGAAAGGCGTTCTCTCCTATTATGAGTGCTGGGGAGGGGAGGGGAGGGAGGAAACGAAAGAGGGAGGGAGGGAGGAAGGGACAGGAGGGGTGAGAGTAAAGGAGAGAAGGAGAGAGAGAATAGGGAGAGACAAGGAAATGAGAGGAGGGGAAAGGGAGAAGGGGGAGAGGAAGTCAGGAAAAGGGGAGGTGAGAAGAGAAGGAGAGGGAGAGGGAGGAGAGGAGAAAGGGAGGAGAGAGGAGAGGGATGGAGAGAAGGAAGAGAGAAGGATAAAAGAGGAAGGAGATAAGAGAGGGAGAATGAGAACAGTAAGAGACAGAGGAGAGGGGAAAGGGAGGAGAGAGGAAGAGAGGAGAGGGACGGAGAGAAGGAAGAGAGAAGGATGAGAGTGATAGGAGAGAAGAGAGGGAGTATGAGAACAGTAGAGGCAGAGAAGACGGGAAAGGAGAAAGGGAGGGAGAGGGACGGAGAGAAGGAAGAGAGAAGGATGAGAGAGGAAGGAGAGAAGAGGGGGAGTGAGAACAGTAAGAGACAGAGGAGAGGGGAAAAGAGAAAGGGAGGAAGAGAAGAGAAGGTCAGAGAGAAGGATGAGAGGAAGGAGAGAAGAGAGGGGAGTGAGAACAGTAAGAGACAGAGGAGAGGGGAAAGGGAGGAAGAGAGGGAGAGAGAACGGAGAGAAGGAAGAGAGAAGGATGAGAGAGATAGGAGAGAAGAGAGGGAGAAAGGGAGGAAGAGGAGAGGAGAGGGACTACCATCTAGTATTCTCCTGCCAGGGATTCTGGGAGTTGAAGTCCCCACCCACATCTTAAAAGCGTCTAAGGCTTGTTGCTATATATACACTAACTATATCTTAGCTATTCACTCTCCTGGACAGAAGGAGGAGGCCTGCTTCTAATTTTACCACTGACCCTGAAATTGCTGGAGCATCTTCCAGTCGGCCCCAGATTTTCAACCAGGTGGGCAGGGCCTGCGGCCTGTGGCCAAATCAAGAACCGCACACCGCCGCAGCCACCTCCACCAACTCTCGACAAAACAAAAAACAAAAAAAACAACAACCAAGGTTACGGCCAGTTTCAGTTTCAACGAAAAGTCGGCTTACCGAACGTTCGCAGGAGATAGTCCAAGTTGGGTTTCCCGTCCGGCGTGACCCACTTCCTCCGGCTGGCCCAGCCCTCCGTGAACTTCGCGGAGAAGACGCAAGGATCGTTGGGGATCAAGTAATCCTTGAAAAAATCCGCGTAAGTGAACGTCTCCGGCTTTTCGATGTAGTCCACATGGTTGTGAGGCTGGCAGGCGGCGCCCCGAGTCGGGCCGCTGTAGTCCCGGAAAAACTTCGTGGCGCACGCAAAAGTCTCCCTGTCCATTCAGGCGAGGACAGATGGAAGGGAGACTAGTCCCTATGAAGTAACTGGACTGGGTTGGCCAGAAAGCTTTTTTTTTTCTTTAAAAAAAAAAGGGGGTGCGTGTTGTCAGGGAGGAGAACAAATAAATAAATAAAATAAAATCAGGAACGGCGAAGGGGGTAGAAAACAAAGGTCCAATTCCAGACCTTGCTGGAAAATCGTCCCATTGGGCTCGTGCGAGGAAGGGCTCAAATGCTCGTTGCCGTTTGGGCTTTTTGAGGACTAGAACGCTTGAGTTGCAGAAGAGCACATCAGCTATTTCCAGCTGAGGGGTTTCCTTTTCAAAGCCGGAGCAAAGAGCGGGATAATTTGGTTGTCTTTTCTCTCTGGCATTTCATGGAGAGCCGTGGTCAAGGAGAGGGTCTTCCTAGGACCAAGCCACAAAATAGTCGTTTTAACACCACCCTGTCAAAGACGGAGAGTTTCACAAGTCTGGCGGCATGGGGAAGAAAAGGGAATTAACATTTCTAGGCCAGCTAAACGAACAAACGTCATCCTAGAAATACAGGTAGCCCTCGACCACGGATTGAGCCCGATATTTCTGTTGCTAAGTGGGACATTTTGTTAAGTGAATCTTGACCCATTCTTACGACCTTTCAATCACTGCAGTTGTTGAATTAGTCATACGATTGTTAGGTGAATCTGTCTTCCCCCATGGACTTTGTCAGAAGGGCACAAAAGGGGATCACGTGACCCCCGGGACACTGCAACCGTCATAAATGCGAGTCGGTTGCCAAGGGTCAGAATTTTGATCACGTGACCCTGGAGATGTCGCAACAGTCAAGTGTCCTGAAAACAATCACTTTTTTCAGTGCTGTTGTAACTTTGAACTGTTACTAAATGAACTGTTGTTAAGTTGAATATATATATATATATATGTATGTATGTATACACACACACCGATGTGTATGTATATATGTATGTATATGCATTGTGTGTGTATATATGTGTGTGTATATGTGTGTATATATGTGTGTGTGTGT
>WNWU01011962.1:8144-43895 GCA_012654045.1 Ptyas mucosa
TCAGGGTGTAGTTGGCGTAGTGTACCGCCTCCGCCCAGTACGATTCCGCAACCCCAGCATCCACAATCAGGCTGTGCACCATAGTCTGCAGAATGCCATTACATTTCTCTACCACGCCATTCTGCGCAGGAGTGAAATGCGCTGTGCGAAAATGGTGGATACCCTTGTGCCTTATCCAGTCCTGGAATTTTCAGGACATGAACTCAGCCCCACGGTCGCTCTGCAGCTGCGCGATCCTGGTCTTGCGCTGGGTTTCGACGTAGTTATACAGTGATTTTATGGCGTCAAAGGCCTCAGACTTTTCTGCGAGGGTATACACATGGCCATATCTCGAGAAATCATCAACAGCAGTGAGGAAATATTGCCTTTTCCCTAGGGACGGTGTAAATGGCCCAACCAAATCAACATGTATTAATTGATATGGGTATTGGGTTTTACGCTGTGACACCTTAGGTATAGGGGCTGCCTTCCTCTTTGCCCTCTTACAGATGGCACAGTCCAGAAACACCTCACAATCCTGGAGGTGAATCCCCTCAGCGAATTCCCCCATCTTTTTAACCACTGGGAAGCTCACATGGCCTAACCTCCGATGTAAGAGGTGGACACATTTAGTATGGAGCAGCTATCCCACTGACACCCCCTTGGCTCTGGTTGCCTTGGGCGGTGCTGGCACCTTAGGCCCTTTTTTGGGCTTATCTGCCTTAGGTGCCTGCTGAGGCTTGGGTTTCTTGCCCGCATTGGGCTTGGAAGGCAGTGGGGCTGGTTGAGGCGGCGTGGGCGCAACTGCCTCAGTCTTGTGCATCTTTGACAGCCTGGGAGCTGGCTGTGGAGCCTTTCTCTCTCTCTGCGCGCAGGCCCCTTCTGAGGTGGCACCCTGTGAGCTGTCTCCCGTGGCTGGGTACTCGGGGGAGAAATATGGCAAACCATTTATAATGGTAACACTCCCAATGACCCTTTTGTCTCGAGTGACATGACCTCCCCCTTTGCGAAACAATACCTCCACCCTGCCATCATCACACAGCTTGGTTATGCTTAACAGGTTATTGGCTATAGAGGGAGCATGTAATACACCTTCGACATTGCCCAGCCCTGGTACAGAGACAGTGCCCTCCCCAACAACCAAAGCATCGTTACCATTTGCAACCTTAATGGAGGAGTTAATTCTCCTTAACCTCTTAAAGCCTTGTTTCATGTTAGCAATGTGAGATGAAGCCCCAGAGTCCAGTAACCAGAGGCCAGTGGGGCCATCAGCCTTTGTGGCGGGGGTGAGGTAAGTAGTACACACAAAATTGCCCTTACCACCACCTTTGCCCCCGCCAGGCCCCCTTCTCTGCCCCCTGCCCCTTCCTTGATTGGAACCACGCTTAGGTCCTTGCTGGTAATGGGGGTAGTCCTTCAGATGCTCCTCAGAGCCACAGATGAAACACTTGGGTAGAGCGTTAACCTGCTCTGAACTCTGGTGCCTTCTGTTGATGCGATGAGTTGTGGCCCTGGTGTACTCTCCCGCATCTCTACGCCTCCTGTCTTCCTCATTGAGCCTCCCTGTGAGGTAGGACAGAGTCATGGCTTCCTTTCTGGTTCCCTCTAGTGAGACAATAAAATTGCCCCAACTTTTGTCCAGGGATGCCAGAATGACAGCGATCATGTTGGCCTCAGTCACGGGGTAGTCCCTGAGCACCAGCTCTGCCCTGAGTGCCTTCAACTTTCCCAGGTGCTCAGCCATGCTAGGCCCAAATTTTAGCTTGGTGTTATAGAATTCCGTTGTGAGTCTTGTGGTGGAGCCCAAGCTATCACTATTAAATAGGCTATATAACAACCCCCAAATTTCACCAGCTGTGAGCCCATCTGGAATGCTAGGGTACAATTTAGCATCCAGTGAGCTCAGTAGAGTGGTATAGGCTCTTCTGTGGTACCACTCTTCTTGAGGTCCCCAAGGGAAAGGTGGGGGGTCTAGAACCATTTCTAGGGTGCCCTCTTTTAAGAGACATACCTGTATCTCTTTACTCCAGATGTTGAAGTTTTCACCCCCCAGATGTAATTTTTCAAAATTATTCAGGTGTGCTAACACAGCTGGGGTAGAAAATGCTGATCCCACTTGCTGTCCATGGTATCTTTGCTTTGGTTCCATAGAAGTAAATGGAAGAGGGATCCCTCTGCTGGCCAGTGTTGGTATTTTCTTCTGATTATTCTTTTCTTTTTCAGGTGGAGGGAACTGGGCATGTCTGAACTGCTGAGCATGCTCAGAGCTCATTCCAGCCCAGGAGCCGACGGGAACGGACCTCTCTCTCGGTGCTTCAGAGCCAGCCTGGGCCCAGGCCTGTGGAGCTCTGAAGATTCCTCTGGAAGCCCCCCCGGTACTGGAACACTTACCGGGGGGCGAAGGCTGCAGGATGGGGCCGGACAGGCCTGAAAATGCCAAGGATCACCTGGAGGGGCCCACCGCTGGTCCTGAAGACTCTGGAGGAGGCAGCCATCTTGGGAAGTGGGAGGCTCAGCTGGAGGCCCCCTGAAGTCATCGAGGTGAGTCCTCCGTTGCCTCGTTGGGGGTGTTGGGAAGGCTGGAGCCCCCAGGGGTTCTTGGAAGGCTCTCTGGAGGCGCGGGTCCTGGCTGGGGGGCTCTGGACTGGACGCCCCCCCATTGGTCTCCTGGGGGTAGCAAGGGAGGCTGGCTGCCCCCAAGGTTGAGGTCTCCATCATCATGGCCTCCAGGGCCGTGACCAGCACTTGGATCGCGGCTCTGATGCCCGCTGCAGCAGGTGCAGCTGTGCAGACTTTGAGGCTTGTCGGTGGGGGTGGGGCGAGCAGTTTGCATGCTGCTTTGGCTGGCTGCCATTGGTTGCTGGGCCTCGTGGCCTACTTGAGGCCCACCAAGCCTCGCTGGAGTAGGTAGCCTGGGGGCCACCATGTTGCTTCTGGTTGGCCCCAGAAGCTGCAGGTTGCGATTTGGCGGGAATTTTCCCGCCAAAAGCTCTGGGTCCCCGGGGTCCCCCAGGGTGGCCGGCGCCATGTTGGGGAGCCTCCTGGGCGCTGGGGAAGGGCTTACCCGGTGTCCAGAGGCCCCCTGCGCTGATGTCCCATGTGGCTTGGCTCCTGGTGTCCCTCGGGTTGCTAGGAGTGTTCCTAGCAGCTCTCTGCATTCTTCGCCAGTGAGCTGGTCTATGCTGGGGGTGGCATGGTCCCTGGCTGCATCCCCTGTGTCCTGGAAGTCCTGGGTGGACTGCAGGCCTTCCACGCCTTCCTTTGTGGCTTGCAGCTGCAGGGAAGCATGCGAAGGGGTCCCTGGCACTCTGCTGAGTCCTCTGGGGGCATAGAGATCATCTGTACCCTCCTCTGGATCGAAGCTAGCATCTGGGACTAGATGCAGGGTTGCCATCCTTGATTGAAGACTTCTGGTCACAATTGGGGATCTCCTGCCATCCATCTCTTGGGGGTTCTTGCTGGAACCTCCAGGCATCTTGCTTCTGCTGGCTTGGAAGCATTGCCTCAATCCATCCTCTGCTACCACTTTGTGAGGGATCTCACGAAGATCGATGGTTTGTTGAGGGCACTTCCAAGAAAAGTCAGCACACAAGGATGCAATCAAATTAAGTCTTTATTTAAAAGTAGTAAGATGAGTTCCCTGGCATGGAGGCATCCATGCCTGGATTGAGCCCATGGTTCAGTCCTGGAGGAAGTTAGAACAAGAGCGGGGTAGAGCAGCCCCTGTGCAGGGGCTCTTATAGGGGTCCCTAGCCCCTCCCTTACTTATGTGTGTGGGGGGCCGGAGGGCCATTATCTTTCCCCAATGGGGCTGCAGGGGCCGGAACCCCCTTGACCCACCAGTGGGATCAAGGGTGCCTCTTTGCTCCCATCTGGTGGCCTTTGAAGAAACTGCCATGGCTGGCACAAAAACACCTAACAAGGGATTCCAGGGGACACTGCCAAAATTCTCCTCAAGAACTTATTTTGAGGAGTTTCCAGCCCAGGCAACTTAACCGACCCCCATATTTCTGCCCCATAGGTAAGTACTGGTTCAATTTTTGCCTAAAAGACCTTTAGCACTGGGGTTAATGAAGATGGAGTTTTCTCTAAAATAAGTTTGTTTAGTTGGGCCATCCAAGCCAAGGCCTTCCAAGCTCCGGCTTTTACCTGCTTATTCCATTTGCCATTTGTCTGAAATACTAGCCCTAAATAGGTAAATGACTGAACTTGTTCTATTCTTCTGCCATTTAAAACCCATCTCCTCGTCTTCTTTTGCCTGCTAAATATCATTACCTTTGATTTCTCTACATTAATTGTCAAGCGATTTTTTATACAATATGCTGCCAACCTCCTGAGTGACCTTCATAGCCCCACCTGTGAGGCCGACAGCAAAATTATATCATCGGCATATAACAAGCAATTTACCTGTCTTGTTCCTATACTAGGCCCATGGAGTGATATGTCTTCCAAACATTTTGGAAGGTCATTTAAATATAAATTGAAAAGTGTTGATGCAACCTTGTCTAACACCCTTCTTTATTGGAATTGCATTTGTTACCGATCCTGTCCTGTTCACTCAAACTCTTACCTAGGTTTCCATGTATAATAATCTAATTAAATATAACAATTTCTTTTCTATTCCCATGGCCTCTAATTTATCCCATAAAATTTGTCTATCAATTGAGTCGAAGGCTGCCTTCAGGTCTATGAATGCCACATACAGTGTTTTTTTCCAGAACTTAAACTTTGTTATTAGATGGTCCAACACAAAACAATTATCCATAGTAGATCTTCCGCTCCTGAAGCCTGTCTGTTCTTCAGCTAAAATGTTATTTCTCATTAACCAATCTTCTAATTTATGAAGCAAATACTTAGCATAAATTTTTGCTGATATATCAGTTAGACTAATTAAACGGAAATTATCTGGGTTATCTCTAGAGCCTTTTTTATATAATGGAATAATTATTGATGAATGCCAACTGGCAGGAATTTGCCCTGTTCTAGTGATAAAAGTAAAGAGACCCACCAGGACAGGTGCCCACCAGGCTATGTTATCTTTAAATAACGATGCCAGGAGCGCATCCTGTCCTGGAGCTTTATTTGTCATCAGGGAGGAAATTAAACGCCTCACCTCCATGATTGACACTTCTTCCCACTGGGGTAAGGCTTCATAACCCTGTATCAAGCTCAGAGAGGATATCACCTCATCTGAGCTTTTCGCTGCTGCTGGAGTGGCCAGATGCTTCTCCCAACTTTCTGCAGTAATGTTTGGGTCACTTATTGGTTTTCTATCTTTAATAATTTTTGAGACCTCCAACCAGAAAAGTGTGGGTGAGGCCAGCTTTGCTGCCTGCTCTAGGCCAACCCATAAGTTGTCAATATAAGAGGCCTTTTTCCTCTTCAATAGCTGCTTATATTTCTGCCTTATGGTGATATACTCCTTCTGTAATTCCATGTTTGGGCTGATTAAGTATCTCCTAAGTGATTTCCTAAGCTGTTTTTTTCCTTTCCTTGCAGTCATTATCAAAGCACGTTGAGTAACTAGAATCAAACTGGCCCCTTGGCTTGGTAGTCATGAAAAAATGCTTCAATTTATGGCATATTTCCGCAAAATATACTATAAGCTCTTGTTCACCCATACTATTTGAGCATATATGCGCTAAGGCTTCCATACGTGGTGAATTCATAAATTCTGTCACTGCTTTACTATCAACCCTCTTCCATGTTTGTCTTCTCTCATGAGCTATTTCTAAGTTGAAGCCTATTTGTTGAATTGTTTGATTCCTTTTCCTTAAATCAGAAGGGATTGTCAGGGACGTCTCAATCGGAAGATGATCACTTTCTGGCCTTGGTAACGTCAAGACCGAAGTTGCCCCTGATACTAAACTGTGAGAAACACAAAAGTAATCAATAGAGCTACATGCCTTAGGGCCAAAAAAAAGTTATGGGGTACCTTTTAGCTTCTGAGTACTGGCCTACAATTTGAAGGTTACAGTTGTATACCATTGTTAGAAATTTCCCCCCATCTTTATTCTTTTTCCTATCTTGGGAGTCCCATGATTGTTGGTTATGTAAATATCCATCTGGAATTGTACCATTTTCTTTTTTTTTTATTGAAAAAGTTTTACCAATACAAATTTTTCCCCCTTTCCCCCCCCTCCCTAGCCCCACATTATAAGATACATATAAAAACAATATATAATTCCATCCCGTCCCCACCCTAACCCTCCCCCTCCTCCCTCTTCCCTCCCCCCCTTGACTTCCATTATATGCAATATTAGTATTCCCAAACAATATATATGTTATTCAATCTTCCATATCTTTTTTCTATATTTACTAACATACTAACATAATCATCTCAGCTAAAAGCGATATAATATTTTCTAGTCTGATACTTATTCTGTACATACTCAATCCATAATTTCCATTCCTGTATATACTTCTCATGCGTCTGGTCTTTTAAAAAAGCTGAAACCTTTGCCATTTCTGCAAATCCAGCCATCTTCTGGGTCCATTGGTCAACAGTCGGTAAAACATCACTCTTCCAATGTTGGGCAATCAACAACCTAGCTGCTGTCACCATATACAAAATCAATTTAGTTTCACCCAGTATAAAGTCTTTAACTATACCCAATAGAAAAAATTGCGGAGAAAATTGTATTTTTTTCTTTAAAACATTTTGCATAACCCACCAGATTTTTATCCAAAAAGCCCTCACTTTCCTGCAAGTCCACCAGATGTGATAATATGTAGCATCTAAACAATCACATCTCCAACATTTTGGCTGCACATTAGGGTACATACAAGACAATTTCTTGGGGTCTAAATGCCATCTATAAAACATTTTATAAAAATTTTCTCGTAAATTTTGTGACTGTGTAAATTTAACGTTCTGAACCCATATTTTTTCCCATGTTTCCATCATAACTGGTTGAGAGAAATTTTGTGCCCATTTAATCATACAATCTTTAACTAGCTCATTTTCTGAGTCTCTTTCTAACAGAACATTATAAACTCTCTTAATATGCATTGGACCTGTCCGCTTTATCTGTTCAACCAATTCTACTTCATATTCCATTAAACCAGTTTGTTGATCTTCTTTCCATCTCATCTGTAATTGATTGTACTGCAACCAAGTCAACGATTTCCCTTCTTCCAACAGCATATCCAAAGTCTTCAATCGCCACCTGCCCTCTTCAAAGTAAAGTAACTCTTTATATAAGAAACCCCCGAGTGACTTAATATTTGTATTCCACATGGTATCAGTAAGATCCAGCCAAAAAGGAGTCTTGTAATCCCAATTAATTCGGTGCCTTCTCCAGACTCTCAACAAGGCATTTCTGAGTAGATGACTATTGAACACTTTGTCCACTTTGTTATCATAAAATAGGTATGCATGCCAACCCCAAACCAGGTCATGACTTTCTATATTCAACAAGTCAGTCTTAGTTTTCCCAAACCAATCACTTAATTGTATCAATGCAGTTGCTTCATAATATAGTCGAAGGTTTGGGAGTTTAAGACCACCTCTCTCACGAGTATCTTGCATTATTTTCAGTTTAACTCTTGGTTTTTTATCATTCCAAATGAATTTATTCAGTCCTTTTTGCCATTCTAGCAATGGTTTGTCTGATTTAAGCACCGGTATCATTTGAAAGAATTGTACCATTTTCAATAAAAGTCTTCAACGAGGGACCCACACGAGCGTTAAAATCCCCTGCCAAAATTAAAGGTGTTTTTATAAATTTTTTATGTATATCTAATATTTTTACCTCTAGTGCCTCTCACAAATCGCCTATTGCTGGATTAACATACACATTTACAAATACCATTGACTTCCCTTCATATGCCAAATGGATTGCTTGAAAAAATAAAGGGTCCGAGCATATCTCATTTCCCTTCCATCCTAATTCAGCTTTTACCAAGATGCACAGCCCTCCTGAGGCTCTTCCCTTTATAGCTACCCTCTTTGCTGGCAGCTGCCAAATATTAAACCTGGGGAGCTCAATGGGGGCCTCGTCACTACTAACCCAAGTCTCCTGTAAGGCAATTACTTGGTACCTATTTAAAAATTTAATACAGTCATCTGTGCACCAGCTTCCTCTCCATCCTGCCACATTCCAGGAGAGGAAGTGTATTTTTGAAGAAAATGATTGCTCACTATTTCCTAGTCAGGCTTCTTGAATAATCTCTCCCACCCGTCCTCCCTCACTTACGCTCACACACCCATTTAATCGCCTGAGCTCCATACAAGTCTGTTTAGGCATCATTACTCTGCCTGTTGCTTTCGGGCTTGCAGATCCATAGGCTCTATTAATCTCGGCCTCCACGGTAAATGATTTTACATGAGGCACTGCGCTTATGTTATTTCTTGGAATCATCTTTGCCACTAAGAGGGACTGGAGGATTCCTTCCTGGGTGCCTTCCATCTCCAATGTTCGTCCCACAGCACTTTGCACTATCAGGTCTGCTGTCTCTGGCACTTTGTGTTGTATAGACGTGAACGTCAGGCTTCCTGGGCTTATAAACTGTTGACTCTCCGGAACTGCGTCATGCCTTGATGTGGGCAGAACAATCGACGCCAAAGGAGCAGCAGAGGAAATGGTCTGCTTCAGCAGCCTCCTCGTCTCTTTAAGTTTAATAAGTACTTCTTGCTGCTCAGTTAGTGAAAGTGAGGAAAAAGTTTCCAAGCAGGCAGAATCGAATGTCTCATCTTGCATTAAGCCAATTGAAGGAAGTTTCACATTAGCTGGATCCAAAATCTTAACCGACATTTCTCCTGTAATGCTAAATCTCTTCCCCATTTCAGTTAACTTGCTTTCCCCATTTAGTTCACTTTCCCAGTCAGCCATCCCATGCACTGCAATGCTCTCCCTGGGGGCTCTCCGGATCAGCGGGCTGACTTCGCCACTAGAAAAAACTCGAGTTGGTAAAATTTGATAAAGAGCCAAGAATCCTCTCATTCGCATGAGCAGGCTAGGAAAGAGCCATTGTTTGAACTTAAAAAGAATTCTGGAATAATTATCACATTGTGATAATTCATATGTTGCCAAATCTATTGCCCCCCTGTCACTCCGAGTAAGCTGTGATAATGAGGTCACTATCTGTCTTTTTGAAGTCCATTTACCCGCATTTATCTCAGAATTATATATGTTCAATACAATCTGCTCCTTCAACAATCGCCTGTTCCCCCCCCCACTCCTGTGCCGCGGGATTTCAAGACCAACCAGCTCACCATCTTTTTTTTCCCCACAATTACGATTACAGTCAATATGCTGTCTGCTTACTCCTTCCCTCGGTTGCACCATTGATGGTATCTGGCCAGGTCGTTCTGTCTGGCAACCAGTTGAAATTACCTGCAGCTTTTCCCTCTGTACCGCAGCAATAAAATTGATCACGGAGTCCAACTTTAAATGCACCTCTGTAAACTGGTCAAAAATGTCCAAAACTGTCTGAGAAGTGAGCAAACTGTGCCGGCTGATAAAATCCTTTATACTATCACTTAGCTGGTTTTCGAGCCCTAAAGCTAATTCACTGTGGTTGTAAAACTCCGACTGTAGGCCCTTATCCCGGCATGGAGCTGGCTCACTTAAAGTTGCTGAGTCATTTGTCATCCGATTACACGGAGGAGTTAGCAAGCCTCTTGACTGGCTTCTTAACTGGCTTCTTAACTGGCTCTTTTCGGGCTGTGCCTGCAGATCCCATTCCAGGGAAGAATCCCCAAACAATGCCAACGCCTCGCAGCTATCTGGCAGGGGAAGGGGGGAGGATGCATGACTTACTATTGATGGTATAGGTTGACAAAATCCGTCAATTTTCTGTTGTTTTTGCGGATTGATTCCACCTTCCTTACTATTTGGTGAGCACTGAGCCGTCTTTCTTTTCTTCCCCTTGGAAGAGGCCATCTTTTTTCAACAGAGTGTCTCCTGATCTTCTTCTTCATCATTGAATTTCATCTCTAGTGCTGGTGGCTAGTGGTTTCTCGTTCATGGAGGGGCAGCCCAGGCAGGATATGGCGGCTGAGCTGGAGGGGCTCACCCTGGCTGCTGTGCTGGGGCTGATGGGGTGATGGTTGGTGCCGCTGCTGCATCAGTCTGTTGGGCTGGCAATGGTGCTGGCTCAGGGATGAAATGCTCCCAGTTCAGACCGGATTGCCCGATCTGGTAGCAATGGTGGCGGGTGGAGCTGAAGAGGTTGAAGAAAAGCTGAAGAGGTTGTAGAAAAAATGTTTTTAAAAGAAAACAAAGCCTCTGCCGATCAGGCAACTCAGCTGGGATCGTCAGAGGCTTTTAAAAGCATTTTTTTGCAACCTCTTCGGTCGAAGAGGTTGTAGAAAAAATGGTTTTAAAAGTAAAAAAAAAAAGTTGGCCACGCCCACCCAGTCACATTACCCCACCACCACCAAGCCACACCCACAGAACCAGTAGTAACAAATTTTACATTTCACCACTGTGCTGGCTCCTCTTGGGTGTCTCGAACCTTGAGTTTGTCAAAGGCATCCCTCAGGAAGTCAATTGCCTGCTGGAAAAACCCCCATGTCTGGCTCACCTCCAGCCCCTCTGCATTCTTCCTCAGGAGGCAGCACTTTGCAGTGGCTCCTGAGACTTCCCTGGGTGAAGGTTACCCCAGAGGGTTTCTTTTCCCACTCTTCCATCTTTCCGATCCCTATGGACCACCAGGGTTTTGGTTGGTCCTCCAGGGTCTCTGCTTCTCCCCATAGTTTGGGGTAGCCTCCACTGCTCCTGGGCCTCAAAGTCACTTCCTCCCAGGTCTCCACTTCCTCCTGCTCACTCTCCTGGATAGACATTCCATGCACAGTCCCCACAGTAGATGAAAGGTGGATCGCTATTGCAGATCTGGCTTAGTGCCTGGCCTGTCCCAGCTTAGTGTCAGGCCTGTCCCACCTCTCCCAGCATTTAGGAAAGACCCTCGGCTCCATTTGTAGTGAAAGGTATACTTTTACTAAAGGAAAGTGGTTACAACGTAAGCAAAGCCAGATCTAAGGATTCCCAAGGAAACCCGATAATTTTCCCTTTCTCTCAAGCTCTCCTCCCTGGTCATGTTGTTAGTGTCCAATGAGGTTCAAATTAGTTGTCTTGGTAATAGTTCCCAAGTCTGGCACCTCTTTGATGGGTGTTCACATTCCTTTCCCATGCCTGTGTCCTTGGATCGTTTGACCATTGTCTCTGGTTGGCACTTCTGGTTCCTGTCATCCCCCCTCCCCATATTTTATGGCAGGTTGCCATCAAAGCAAAGCAGGGCTGAAGCAGTGTGATGGCAGATCTGACATTGGTTTTTGTGTTAATGTGTCCAACATAGGATAATTTGAGCCTGGTCATTATTTATTTATTTATTTATTTATTTATTTATTTATTTATTTATTTAGATTTATATACCGCCCTTCTCCCCGAGGGGACTCAGGGCGGTGAACAGCCAAAAGTTAAAAAACATACATACAAAATTTAAAAGCCAAATAAAACCGAATTAAACAATGGCCCCAATTATTTAAAATCTCAATTATAAAATATTAAAACCCCAAATATTACAATATTTACAGTTTAAAATTTTTAAATTATTTTTATAAAAGAAGGGGAAAAAGGGAAGAATTAGGCCAGGCCCGCCTGGTGAAACAGGAAAGTTTTTAGCTCATGGCGGAAGGCACGAAGATCCGGGATCCTCCGTAACTCCGGGGGGAGCTCGTTCCAGATAGTGGGTGCCCCCACAGAGAAGGCTCTCCCCCTGGGGGCTGCCAGCCAACATTGTTTGGCCGACGGCACCCGGAGGAGTCCCTCTCTATGGGAGCGTACCGGTCAGTGAGAGGCTATTGGTGGTAGTAGGCGGTCCCGTAAGTACCCGGGTCCTAAGCCATGGAGTGCTTTAAAGGTGGTAACCAACACCTTGAAGCACATCCGGAAGACCACCGGGAGCCAGTGCAGCTCGCGCAGGAGAGGAGTAATATGGGAGCGCCACGTCGCTCCCATCACCACCCACGCGGCCGCACTCTGCGCCAGTTGGAACCTCTGTGTGCTCCTCAAGGGGAGCCCCATGTAGAGAGCATTACAATAGTCCAGGCGAGAGGTGACGAGGGCGTGAGTGACCGTGTGTAACGAGTCCTGATCCAGAAAGGGACGCAACTGGCGAATCAGGCGAACCTGATGAAAAATCCTCCCAGTCACGGCCGTCAAATGCTCTTCTAAAGACAGCCGTGAATCCAGGAGGACGCCCAAGTTGCACGCCCTCTCTGCGAGGGCCAATGATTCGCCCCCGATAGTCAGCGATGGCACCAGCTGACTATATCGGGACGTCGGAAACCACAGCCACTCGGTCTTGGATGGATTGAGTCTGAGCCTGTTCCTCCCCATCCAGATCCGCACGGCCTCCAGGCACCGGGACATCACTTCAAGGGCATCGTTGGGGTGGTCTGGGGTAGAGATGTACAGCTGGGTGTCGTCAGCGTACTGACGATATCTCACCCCAAAACCACGGATGATCTCGCCCAGCGGCTTCACATAAATGTTGAACAGGAGGGGCGAGAGGACCGACCCTTGTGGCACCCCGCATATGAGGGGCCTCGGAGTCGACCTCTGCCCCCCTGTCAACACCGACTGCGACCGGTCGGAGAGAAAGGAGGAGAACCACTGCAACACAGTGCCTCCCACCCCTAACTCTTCCAACCAGTGCAGCATGATACCATGGTCGATGGTATCAAAAGCCGCTGAGAGATCTAATAGGACCAGGACAGAGGAGCACCCCCTGTCCCGAGCCCTCCAGAGATCATCAACCAACGCGACCAATGCCGTTTCCGTGCTGTACCCGGGTCTGAAGCCCGACTGGAACGGATCCAGATACGTTGTTTCATCCAGGTGCTGGGGAAGCTGTTGCGCAACCACACTCTCAACAACCTTCACCAGAAAGCGAAGGTTGGAGACCGGACGATAATTTACCAACATTGCCGGGTCCAGGGAAGGCTTCTTGAGGAGAGGCCTCACCACCGCCTCTTTCAAGGCGGCGGGAAAGTCACCCTCACCCAACGAAGCATTTATAATCCCCTGGAGCCAGCCGCGTGTCACCTCCCGGGAAGCCAGTACTAGCCAGAAGGGGCACGGGTCCAATAAACAAGTGGTCGCGTTCAGCCTGCCCAGAATCCTGTCCACGTCCTCGGGGTCACAGGATCAAACTCAGTCCAGATAACATTCACAAGACCTGCCCCTGTCCCTCCCCCCGAGACTACCCAGTCGGAGTCCAGATCTTCCCGAATCTGAGTGATTTTATCATACAGATACTGAACAAAATCCTCGGCTCTACCCTCCAAGGGGTCCTCCCGTGCTTCCTGGTGAAATAGGGAGCGGGTCACCCTGAAGAAGGTGGCCGGGCGATTATCTGATGACGCAATAAGAGCAGCAAAATAGTTACATTTGGCTGCTTTTATCGCCACTAAGTAATTCCTAATATGGGATCTCACTAGTGTCCGGTCGGATTCAGAACGACTGGCTCTCCAACTACTCTCTAGGCGTCTTTTCCAGCGCTTCAACTCCCTCAGCTCCTCGGAGAACCAAGGAGCCAATTGAGATCGGCGCCGGGTCAGAGGCCACAAAGGCACGACCCAATCCAGAGCAGCCACAGCCGCCCTGTCCCAGGCGGCCACTAGGTCTCCGGTCGAGGCGTGTGCCAGAGCCTCAGGAAATGGCCCAAGCTCCATCTGGAACCTATCAGGTTCCATCAGGCACCTGGGGCGGAACCAACTAACAGGCTCCGTCTCCCTGCGGTGGGGTGCAGCAGTTTGAAAGTCGAGACGAAGGAGAGCATGATCTGACCATGACAAGGGCTCGATGACTAAGTCCCCTATCTCAAGATCACTCAACCACTGTCCAGAGACGAAAATCAGATCCAGCGTGTTTCCCCCCGTGTGGGTAGGGCCATGAATTAGCTGGGTCAGGTCCATAGCTGTCATGGAAGCCATGAACTCCCGAGCCACCTCTGACATCTCACCCACAGATGGAAGGTTGAAATCCCCCATGACCATAAGTCTAGGGGTTTCAACCGCCACCGTGGCGATAACGTCGAGGAGCTCAGGTAGGGCTGTTGCCACGTGGCAGGGAGCCAGGTATGTGATCAGCAAACCCATCTGAACCCCATGACCCCACTTCACAAGGAGGGACTCACAGCCGGCCGTCTGAGGAACTGTGGCCTCCCTCGGTCTCAGACCTTCTTTAATAACAACCGCTACTCCCCCGCCCCTGCCCTGTGGCCTTGGCTGATGGAATGTAAGGAAACCTGGTGGGCACATTTCAACGAGGGGAACCCCCCCTCCTGGCCCAACCAGGTCTCTGTAATACCTGCCAGGTCCGCTCCCCCCTCGCAAATAAGATCACAAATGAGGGGGGCTTTATTTACTACGGACCTGGCATTGCATAACATCAGCCGAAGGACCGGGCCCTGAGGGTCTGTGCAACCTGGGGAATGGGTGGAGCCTTGGGGGCCGGAGCACACCACCGCTTGTAAGCAGCGGGTGTGCACTCCCCTAACTCGATATGGCCCCCTGCTCCTGCCATATCTACCCCTCCCACTCACGGTAGTGATGTTCCAGGCGCTATCCGGACAACCTCTGGCTCCCCTCTCGACCCCAGGATCCCCTCCTCCCATGCCATGCTTCCTTGCCATGCCTGCCCCTCCCCCTCCCCTCCCCTCCCCCCCCCCCCCCTCCCCAGAACCCCTTAAAAATTTAGTTAATAACAATTTTAAAAAAACCCTTAGCCCCCTCTTGGCCGCATGCCACCTCTCAGGGTTCCATGCCACCTCTCGGGGGTCATGTGTGCCTCAAATGAGAACTCTGGGTTGATTTGTTTAATGATTCATTTGTTTTTTTTCTTGACAATCCACATTATTTTCAGGAGTCTTTTCCAACATCAAAATTCAAAAGTATCAATTCTCTTCCTATCTTGCTTCTTGCAGTTCTAATAGCAATAATAATTGGTACCTGAGCTTGCTTTCTTTGAGGGTCATGTCTTGTAGATGGTCAGGAACTGTGTCAAGACCTCTAGAGCATCCCTTGCCTGGCCTAGAGTGAAGTCTAGAGCTGAGAATTTTTAGCGAGACATTTGTTAAGTGAGTTTTGCCCCATTTTACAACCTTTCTTGTCACAGTTGTTAAGTGAATCACTGCAGTTGTTAAGTTAGTATCATGGTTGTTAAGTGAATCTGGCTTGTCAGAATTTTTAATTTAAAGCTAAAAAGTTTTAAGTTGAGGACTACCTGTATATATAAAAAGATTTCTTCAATAGTTTCAATAAATGACTACAGGTAGTCCTCAACTTACAACTGTAATTGAACAGTTGTAAGTCATTGCAGTTATTAAGCAGGTCATCATGTGACCATGCCCAATTTCACTACCTTTTTTGTGGTGGTAATTAAGCAAACATCATGATCATTATGTGAACATGGCAGTTGTTAAGCCATATTATCCAATGGGTGCATTTTGCTGGAAACCAGAAGTCAACAATGGCCAGACTCTTGCCTTGTTTGGTTAAAAGAATGGGTAATGTTAAGGGATACAAAGTGTTGTGGTCCGCCAGCAGCCTGCGGAGCTGGCAGTGGAGTCGGACAGTGAGGAGACTGGGGAGGAATATGGGCCAGTCCTGGAGTCTGGGGAAGGCCCAGACGAGGGCTCTGCATCGGAGGGAGAGATGGGGCCAGGGCCATCTGGGAGTGATGTACGGACTCTGGAGCCCCCAGAGTGAGACAGCAGAGAGGCAGAGGAACAGGAGGAGCCTGTTCCTAGTGCACGCATGAACAGAGCTGCCAGAAGGCAAGAGCAGCTAAAGCAAAAGGGACGACTCAGGAGTAAGGCCAGGAGAAGATTGGCCCCTCCCATAAATCTTAAAGGAGAAACAAAGGCACTTGGGCCTTTTTGCAGGAAAGCAATGTTTCCAGTCGGCATCTCTTGTTTGTTTCTGAACTTCGTGGGGCTTTGCCAAGTAAGGCCTTTGGCAGGCTGTCAAAGAAGATAAAGGTTGGTGATTATCCCGAAGGACTTCTTCCGAAGGACTTGTTTTGCAACTAATTGGGACTCAGCTGGGAATGAACGTAATTCTCAGCTGTTACAATAAAATAGGTTTGTTTGGGACTAATTGTGTCTTGTAATGACTCAGTAAGCCTAGATCACAACACCCTATGCTTCTGCACGGCATAGGGTGAGGGTGGTCCGTGTAGGCCACCTGCAGGCTTCGGGTGTGCTGAGTGGGCTTGCATCTTCAAGGAACTGGTGGCTTGCTGGGCACTGCGCAGGGGGTGTTAGGCAAGGCGCTGCCACCCGAAAACACTGTTGCTGCGATCTCTGCTGCCTGGAACCGCCCAAAAATGTGATGCTCTTTTTTTGCCTTCACACGCCCTGTTTTTGGAATTGGGGAGGCAGCGGAGATCTCCAGGCAGCAGAGATCTCAGCATCAGTGTTTTTGGGTGGCAGCACCTTGCCTTATGCCCCCTGCGCAGCACCCGCTTCGCCAACCGAGTTCCAACCTCCACACTTCCCCAGGCTGCTTCTGGAATCAGGCTCCGACCGAGGCAGCAAAGGCGCAAGGGGCTTGCCAGGAAGCCCGGCACCCTGTTTATGAGTGTCTAGGAGGACTGAAGTGCTGCGTCTCTATGGGGCCTTGCTGCAAGAAAGCCAGGCTTTCAACGCCTATGGCTATAGGTAGGAAGAACGGGGCGTCTCAAGAGTGGAGCCTTCAGTGCCAAGTCCCTCTTCTGCCCCCATTAAAATCATACCCCACCCCACCCCCTCCAGTTAAATGCGCGTAGAGTGATAGGGTTTGTTTTAAATGGATAAAAAGAGCTGTACTGCTCATTATCAAAATCCGAGTGGAAGTGAGGATCCCCGCTGCCTAGAACCGCTGGAAAATGCGACGCATGGAGGCTGACAACCTCCGAAGGGTGGGGGCCAGTGAGTGGGCAGGGCTACATTCGGTATAATAGCGCACCCAGATTTTCACCCTCTTTTTTGGGGGAAAAAGGTGCATCTTATACTCCGAAAAATCTGGTACTTGGAACCCTGACATTAACCCAAATCTCCCTTAAAAATCTCACCAGCTCCCTGGATACCAGGGTGCTGTCTGGGGTCCTGAGCCCCAAACATCGACCCGAAACCAGGCAGCGTGAAGACTCAGGGAAGATGGAGGAAGACAAGAAAGCCACAGAGGGAACCACGGGGACTGGCTCAACAACTCCTGTCAAAACCATCTACTACCCTTCCCAAGCTGTGGTGGAAGTGGAGGAAGCCACAGAAAGAGAATGCCAGTTGGGTGCCCAACCCAAAGAGCCAGCGCCTGAGCGAGCCACGCAACCATATCTAACCCTGTGGGGCAAAGCTGCAGGAGCCGTGCCGCTCCAGGAAGTGTTCTGCCCCAGCTACAGATCCCAAAGAATGCAGCACACACAAAGTCCGTTCAAACCTTAGTTTACTAAATAAACCAGTCTTTTACAACAACGGCTGTTAATTAACTGCATTAACAGCCACCAAGATTTCAAAGAATAATAACTGAAAGCTTACTATGGTTGGCAGAATGCCCAGAAGCAATTTGCAGGAAGCTGATAAGATAAGCAAGACAAGACACTAAGTTTTTCCCTGCAAATTGCTTCAGTCGGCGTTCCTCCTTAAATAGGCTAAGGGAGTGGCCAATTAGCCCCAAGCCTTACTCTCGAGGAGACCTCCTCCTGAGGAGCCACTCCTGCCTTTTGGCAGCTCTGTGTGCCCGTGCATCGAGAAGAGGCTCCTCCTCTTCGTCCTCTTCACTTTAAGGGAGCTTCTGGAGGTTCTGAAGGCCCTGGCTGAATCCCTGCCTCTGGCACCACATCTTCTCCAGCCTCCTCATTGTCTGACTCGAATGCTAGCTGCACAGGCAGCTGGTGCAGCACCACACCAGCCTCCTCGCTGTCGGAATCAGCTACTAGCTGCACAGGCCGCTGACGGGCCACAACAGGAAGATGTAACCGGAGCAGCGCTGTCGGAACCACATCTGGGTGGATGCCGAGCAGGACAGATCCCAACCTTCGAATGAAGAACGCCGAGCCAACTGTGCCGCAAACACTCCAGAGAATGGGGATTCCTGCCGCCGTCACACAGCCAGTCTCTGGCGGGCCTCCCGGAGCAGTTTGGCCAACTCAGTATGACCAGGCCTGTTCAAGCCATTGGAACGGAGCAGCCCAAATGGACCCTGGCTCAACCTACGTTCACCTTCCTGGGCCAGGAAGCCGCACCACTGCTGAGCAGGGCATCTGCCTCCTTTTGTTCAGCACACAGCGGATTGCTCCACAGCCTCCCGCGCTGGGCCCAAGCCACCTGAGTGACAGCTACCATTGTGATTGGAGTGGCACAGCAACAGAGCTTCCTGAGCCAGCCCAGCACGGTGTTGCAAGGGCCACAACTGGGGCTACTGGGACCAAGTGCTCTGCCCCAGCAGCCGGCATTCAGACTACCTCTGGCAGACCATATTCCTCCCGGATGGGCATTCTACCCTGGCCAGGGGTGGGGGCAAAGTTCTGGGGCTCCAGCTTGTGCCAGCCCAACCACCTGCATAGCTCCAACAACCAGCCGCAGCCCCACAGCAAATTCCAGCCCAGCAGCCAGGGCCAGCCCAACAGCCAGGGCCAGCCCAGTCCTCAACTGAGTCTGGGTTTACATCGACCAATACGGAAATTAGTACTCATCGGATTGGGAGCTGATTTTGGCCATAGCAGATGGCATGAACGAGTGGGAAGCAGCAGAATGGATAGTGGAGCTCCACAACAAAGCCCCCGAGCTGGACGATGCCGATGAATTCGTTCAACTGCTCAGAGGTCGGTTCAAAGACATGGCTCATTGAGTAGAAGCCGAATCCCAGATCAAGGCACTGAAGCAAGCAGGACGAGCCACCAAGGAGCTAATCTGGGAATTTCAGAGACTAGATGGGAAGCTGAGAGACTGGCTGGAACGTCTACTGATCCATCACTTCAAGGAAGCCCTAGATCCAGACCTTCGGCAGGCTTGTGGCATCAGAGGAGTACCAGAATGCATACAAGCCTGGTACAACACCGCCATGGCCTTAGATCTGGAAATTCACCCTCGTAGAAAGCCCACTACAGAGAAACCCATGAGAAGGCCTCTGGGTTGCCGAACTCCGATGAAGCCGCCAGCAGCGCCACCTCCCACCCCATCTGGCACCATCAAGTGCTACTGGTACAGCCAGCATGACCACCGTGCTTCTGAATGCTTGGCTCCAGCTCTGGCTCCGGCCCCACAAGCACGGGCTCCAGCCACACCCCAGGCAAGGAAGACCCCACGGAAGCCACCCGATAAAGGAAGAATTGCCAAACAGGCTGTGGAGGTTCCACTCCTTTCCACTGACGTCGAGGGAACTCCAGCTGAGGAAAACCTTCCGACCCTTGCCAAGGGGAGCAGCGGTGATGACGACCCGATGGTAAGTGAAGTCATCCACCCCTTTACTGTCAAAACCCGGATAGTAGTGCCAGAAACAGGCACCCAAGGGGAAGTAGAGGCCGTCATAGACACCGGCTGCACCAGATGCTTAAACAGCCACCTCCCCATAGTCGAGTAGCTAGGCATACGTACGAGACCCCTAGCACAACCCATGTGCTTTGAGCAAGTCGATGGGACACTAATTGGTGGAGCCCCTGCCACAATAGTCACAGAACTGGTCAGACTATAAATGGGCCGTCATCGAGAACTCATTCGATTTGTCATAGCCCCAAAAATGACTGAGTCGATCATACTGGGGCTCGCCTGGCTAGACAAATGTGGACCAACCATCACGTGGAAGGAGGGCTATAGAAAATTAAATATAGGCATCGGATCACTACCCCCCGTAAAGCCAGATTGATGCCAAGTCTCTGTAAGCCACAACAGCACCAGCGAGCCACAGGCTACAGCCCCAATGACAGATGGACTGCCTGGCTGCCCACAGGTGCCAAGTGAATACCGGGACCTATCGGGAGTTTTTAGCAAAGAAGATTGCAACTTCCTTCCCCCCTCACCGCACGACCGATTGCACAATCGAAATTGTGTCGGGAGCTAAGCTGCCCAAGCCAAAAATGTACTCCATGACTGCCAAGGAAATGGAAGAGCTGAGAAAGTACATTGATGCCAACTTAGTGTGGGGCTTTATCCAACCTGCAAAATCCAGGGTGGCTGCCCCAGCACTATTTAAAGAAAAGAAAGATGGGGGGATGAGGCTCTGCATTGATTTTCATGGAATTAATGTGCGTGGAAAACACCTACCCCCCTCCCCCCCATGTATGAAGGACATGCTAAACCACTTAGCCAAGGGAAAGGTGTTCACCAAACTAGACTTGAGAGAAGCCTATTACCGTATTAGAATCAAAGAGGGAGACAAATGGAAAACAGCCTTTAACTGTCAACTTGGCAGCTTCCAATTCAAAGTCTTGCCCTTTGGTCTGCAAGAGACACCAGCAGTCTTCATGCAATTAATCAATGAAGTTCTGCATGAATACAAAGGGGTCCTAGTTTACCTGAACAATATTCTCATATTCAGCGAGACCCTCGAAGAACATGTAAAGCTGGTGCAGCAGGTGCTGAAAAAACTCCTTGCTGCTAAACTCTATTTTATTTATTTATTTATTAAATTTTTATACCGCCCTTCTCCTGCGGGACTTAGGGCGGTGTACAGCTGAGATAAAAACATAACATATAAAATTTAAAAACAATTTAAAAGACATTAAACAATTTCAGCCCAGCAATTTAAAAACAACCCAATTAAAACCGAATTCAATTTAAAACTGGGAGGACAGGATCAAGCGAGCCCTGCTAGATGGAATAAGTGCGTTTTCAGGGCCCAACGAAAAGTCCGGAGGTCTGATATCGTGCGTATCTCAGGGGGTAGGTCGTTCCAGAGGGCAGGCAAAACTATGCAAAACTATCAAAATGTGATTTCCACCAAACCTCCCTTGACTACCTAGGTTACCGAATATCCATCGGAGGAGTGGAAATGGACCCAGGAAAAGTAAAAGCGGTGCTAGACTGGCAACCTCCACACACCCACAAACAGCTGCAAAGCTTCCTGGGATTTGCAAACTTTTACAGACAATTTATACCAGCATTTGCAGAAGTTGCCTTGCCCCTAACAGAACTGCTAAAAACAGGGCCAACCCCTGCGAAGCCACAACCAAGCCAGATGCTCACTTGGTCTATGAACTGTCATAAAGCCTTTGAAAAATTAAAACAGCTCTTCACTGAAGAACCAATCCTCCAGCACCCAGACCCAGAATGACAATTCATAATCCAAGCGGATGCCAGTGATGTGGCCGTGGCAACAGTGCTCGTGCAAAAGGACTCACAGGGACAACTCTTACCCTGGGCCTATGTCTCCAAGAAACTAACAGACACTGAGAGGAGGTGGACCATTTGGGAGAAAGAAGCCTACGCAGTCCGCTGGGCTCTCCTCTCCTGGAGACACTTTCTAGAAGGTGGCAAAGTGCCCTTCGAGGTCTGGACTGATCATAAAAACCTCAAGGCTCTAACAAACCCCAGAAAATTCTCTCCCAAACAAGTCTGCTGGGCACAGTACTTCAGGCAGTTTAAATTCAAGCTGAAGTACATCCCAGCAGGAAAGAATCTACTAGCCAATGCCCTATCAAGAAAACCCCAATTCTCTGATTCTTCCTTGCTTTCTTGTTCTTCTTTCTGTGAAAGATAACGTTTATAAAATTCTTGTGCTTTCTCTACCATGTCCACTCTGTATTTTCTGTCTTGCCATGTAATAAGTATGTCATCTGGTATTAACCATCTAAACATCACTTTATATTTGGTCAGTTGAGTTGTCAAAGATTGGTATTGTTGTCGTTGATTCTGGATTCTTCGTGGTATCTGCTTCAAAATTATAATTTCTTTACCTTTGTATGTTAATGTTTCTTCTCTTGATTCCTTATAAATTTCATCTCTCACTGCTTTTTTTGTAAATCTTATGTGTACTTCCCTTGCCAGCCTGTGTCTTCGTATATAGTTGGTGTGCACATGGTAAATTTTGTCTATCTGTCCCCTTATTTCAGTCTTGTTTCTTTGTGTTAATTCTGCCAAAATTTCTGCCATTTTTTCGCCCAAATCCTCCTCTTTCTCTTCCGCGATATTTTGGAACCGTAGGAAATATGAAGCTTTCTCCATTTCTAAAAACGCAATTGAGTCTGACAGCTCCTTATTTAGTTGTAATGACTTCTGTTCCACCGTTTCTATTTTGACATCTATTTGGTCCATTTTTGTTTCCATTTTTTTTATTCTTTGGTCGTTCTCCAACATTGCTTGTTGTATGGTCTCTATTTTATCGTTCATATTTTTAATATCTTCTTTTACCTCTCCTATTTAATTCTTAATTTCTTTATGATGTACTTTCACCTCTTCATGATTATCAGCAATTTTCTCTTGTGTTTTCATTAATGTTTCCTGTATCATCTGCAACATACTCTGCATATTATTTGCTGTCAAATCTGTTTTCTCTTTTTCTTTCCCCAACATGTTTTCTATTGTTCTTTAGTTTGACGGGGAGGCACCTATTGGAGGGGGAATTGTAGCTGGTTTTTTCCCTGTTTTAACTACAGTTGCCGTGTTTGACATTTTTAAGCCTCGGGTAAAGGAGGAAATGGGGATTTTGCAGTAACCTTCCCCTGGAGTGGGGAGGGAATGGAGATTTTACAGTATCCTTCCCCTGCCACACCCACCAAGCCATGCCACCCCTACCAAGCCACGCCCACAGAGCTGGTAGTAAAAAAATTTGAATCCCACCACTGCTTGGAACCCTGACAGGAATAAATAGAAGCAAAAGGGGAGTGGTGGTTGCAGGAGACAACAGTTCGTATTTCTTTGTTTATTGTGGTTCGTGCCTCAGAGACTTCTTGCCAGGAATTAATTTACAGCTTTGCAACTAGAAGCTCTCAGCCTGGCAATTATCCAAGGACTGATAAGGTCTGTTATTGCAATTAACCCTTGGAAGGATTATTGCTTGGACTTTTCTGTGTGTGAATGCCATGAATTCACAGTAGTTAAATAAAGAGGGTTTTTTCAGGACAAGGAGTCTGTTTCTTGGTTCTGCTAAGGCTGGGTCAGAACACCTGTATTATAATATATCCAGAAGGTGGAATGCCAGCTGACATCACTGGTGCCAGTGCCAGTACCCTGGCTGTGAGCGCTTGCATCAGGGCCCCAATGGACTTGTTTTGAAAACAAATCTATGACGGTCCAGATGACCGTACTCACCCCACTCTCAGGGAGCTCGACAATGAAGTCCATGGCTATCTCTTCCCAGGGTTGGGATGGATCTGCCACTTGCTGGAACAGCCCGAGGGGGTTCCCTGGCCTCTTCTTCATGGCCACGCAAGTGGCGCAACTCTTAACATAGTCCTCAATGTCCTTCTTCATCTTCAGCCACCAAAATTGCCTTCTGGCCAGATGCAGGGTTTTCAAGTAGCCCTGCTTGCTTGGAATCATGACTCTTTTGGAGGACTTGGAGTTGCAAGCTGCTGGGCACATACAATTTAGAGCCTTTCCAGGCTAGTCCATCTTTGAGGGTTAGTACTCCTGGGTTATCTTTGTACCACGGGTCAGCCAGCAGCTCATCTTTTAGCTTTTGGGTCATACCCCCTCCCGTCTACGATTCTCCTTTGCTTAGTCTGTCCCCTGGTTATGGCTTGCGAGGCAGGTTGGGAGGGGGGATCATAGTGTGAACCACATCTTCACACTTACTATGGTATTGTGGTTTATGCAACAAAGCATCTGCCAGGAGGTTCTTTCCCCCAGGGATGTACTTCAGCTCGAAATTGAATTGTTTGAAATATTGTGCCCAACGGACCTGCTTTGGGGAGAGTTCTTGGATTTTTTTTAGTGCCTCTAGGTTCTTGTGGTCAGTCCATACTTCAAAAGGCACGCAACTGCCCTCAAGGAAGTGCCTCCAGGTTAGCAGGGCCCACCAGACTGCATAGGCTTCTTTCTCCCACACCACCCACCTCCGTTCAGTTTCAGTCAGTTTTTTGGAAGTGTAAGCACAGGGCTGTAAGTTGCCCTCTGTATTTCTCTGAAGGAGAACTGCTGCAATGGCCACATCGCTGGTGTCGGCTTGGATTACAAAGGGCCATTCTGGATCATGATATTTGAAGTTTGGCTCTTTGGCGAACAGCCTCTTCAATTCCTCGAATGCCTGCTGACATTCTAAGGTCCACTTTAGGGGTTGACTTGACTGTGGCTGTTGAGCCCCCCCCAGTCTTTAACAGTTCAGTGATGGGCAGGGCAATCTCAGCGAAAGAGGGGATGAACTGCCAGTAGAAGTTAGCAAACCCCAGGAAGCTTTGCAGCTGTTTTTGCATCCATGGGGGTTGCCAGTCTAGAACCACTTTTACTTTAGCCGGATCCATCTCTATGCCCTCGCTTGACACTCGGTAGCCCAGGTAGTCTAGACTGGTCTTGTGGAACGCGCATTTCGACAGCTTCGCATATAGTTTGGCCACAAGGAGTTTTTTCAACACCTGGTGTACTAGCTTCACGTGTTCTTCTAGGGCAGTGGTTCTCAACCTTCCTAATGCCACGACCCTTTAATACAGTTCCTCATGTTGTGGTGACCCCCAACCATAAAGTTATTCCTAAAACCATCAAAAATATGTGTTTTCCGATGGTCTTAGGCCAGGGGTCCCCAACTTTTTGGACCTCAGGGACCACCAAGTTCATAATTTTAAATTTCGCGAACCACTAATACGAATCCAGTGCGTCGCTTGCTGAAGCACCTGGACTCCCAGTGACGGGATGGGGTCCTTCAGGCACTCTCCCTCCTCTCTCTCTCTCTCTCTCTCTCTCTCCCACTCTCTCTCTCTCATTCTCTCTCTCATTTTCTCTTTCTCTCTCTCTCTTCCCCTCTCTTTCTCTCCCACTTTCTCATTCTCTGTTTCTCTCTCCCCTCTTTCTCTCTCTCTCCCCCACTCTCTCTCTCATTCTCTCTTTTTCTCTCCCCCTCTCTCTTTCTCATTCTTTCTCTCTCCCCCTTTCTCTCTCTCTCCCCACTCTCTCTCTCTCTCATTCTCTTTCTCTCTCTCCCCCTCTCTTTCTCATTTTCTCTCTCTCCCATTCTTTCTCTCTCATTCTCTTTCTCCCCCTCTTTCTCTTTCTCTCTCCCCCACTCACTCTCTCATTCTCTTTCTCTCTCCCCCTCTTTCTCTCTCTCCCCCACTCTCTCTCTCATTATGATTCTCTCTCTCTCTGATTCTCTTTCATTTTGTCTCTCTCTCATTCTCTCTGATTCTCTGATTCTCTCTTTCATTCTGTCTCTTTCTCTGTCTCTCATTCTCTCTCTCACTCTCTCTGATTCTCTCTGTCTCTTTCTCTCATCCTCTCTCTTTCATTCTGTCTTTCTCTCTTTTTCATTCTTTGTCTCTTTCTCTCTCTGTCTCATTCTGATTCTCTCTCTTTCTCTCTCTCTCATTCTCTCTTTCATTCTTTGTCTCTTTCTCTGTCTCATTCTGATTCTCTCTTTTTCTCTCTCTCTCATTCTCTCTCTCTCTCATCTCATGGGCCAGCCAGTGTCTTGGGGCTGAGAGGAAGTCAAGCATCTCCCTGAGAGACCGAGGGCCAGAAGAAGTGTGGGAGTGAAGCGCTACTTGAACTTGTGCGGCATGAGCATTTGCCTTGGTATATTTGTGCTTGGTATTTGTTGCGCTCGAGGAGCCCAACAAAAGTTTCCCACACCACTTCAGGGAGCAGTCCTCAAGAGATGAGAGCTTGCAGGGGGCCAATCTGGCATTCGCAATGGAGAGCAAAATCCAGCTGCTCCCCAGACCAGTCACCATTTACCGCTCCGAGTCCCAAGTGTCAGGAGATGAGGGCTGCCTTGTGCCGCAAATATACCAAGGCAGAATCCTGATGCAGCACTTACAGCAAAGAGAAGAAGCCGGATTTTTCTCTCCATTGCAGACACCAGATCGGCCCCCTGCAAGCTCTTGTCTCTCGAGGAGCCCAACCAGTTTCCAGCCCCGCTTCAGGGAGCGCTTCTCGAGAGATGAGAGCTTGCAGGGGGCCGATCTGGCGTCCGCAATAGAGAGTAAAATCCGGCTGCTCCCCAGATCAGACGCCATTTACCACTCCGAGTCCTAAGCGGCAGGAGAGGAGGGCTGCCTTGCGCCACTGACTGGCACAAATATACCGAGGCGGAATGCTGTTGCTGTGCAAATGAAAGTAGTGCTTCGCTCCCGCAGCTTCCAGACATCGCAAACGCCACTTCTTCCCGCTTCTGCCGCCCCCTCCCCCACCGCCACAACAGCACCATTCATTCCGGATGGCGAGGGCTGCGCTCTATTTGCACCACCTGCAAAAATGCAAAAATACAAAAATTTCTCTGCGGACTACCAAAGGACCACCGGTTGGTGACCACTGTCTTAGGTGACCCCTGTGAAAGGGTTGTTCGACCCCCAAAGGGGTCGCGACCCACAGGTTGAGAACCACTGTTCTAGGGTCTCAGTGAAGATAAGAATGTCATCTAAGTACACGAGAACTCCCTTATACAGGTGCTCATGTAGCACCTCATTTATTAGTTGCATGAAAATGGCCGGGGCTCCTTGCAAACCAAAAGGCATCACTTTGAATTGGAAACTCCCTAAGGGGCAGTTGAAAGCAGTTTTCCACTCGTCCCCTTCTTTGATTTGCACCCGGTAGTACGCCTCTTGTTGGTGAACACTTTCCCTTTAGCCAGGTGGGCCAACATGTGCTTCATGAGGGGAAGTGGGTAGGTGTTCTCCATGCATATTGCGTTAATTCCACTAAAGTCCACACAGAGCCTCATTGACCCATCCTTTTTCTCTTTAAAGAGGACTGGGGTGGCCACTCTAGACTTAGCTGGTTGGATAAATCCATGGGCCAGTTTGGTGTCAATGTATTCTCTTAGCTCTCCCATCTCTTTTGGGGTCATGGAGTACATCTTTGGCTTGGGTAGTTTAGCCCCTGGTACGAACTCTATAGCATAGTCTGTGGGGTGATGAGGGGGTAGCACGTTGCATTCCTCCTCGATGAACACCTCCAACAGGTTCCGGTATTCTCTAGGGATCTGGAGGGTACCTGGGAGCGGCTGTGAGGCGGCGGCAGCTTTCTCACTTTGCTTAGCGCCGTTCCATCATTGTACAGCCCTTCCTCCGGCAACCTTTCAAGGGGGGACGGGGCCTTTCCCCAGATTTAGCTTCCTGTACCTGTATCCTGTAGCCACCTTTTCATGAGATGGTGGGGCCCCATTTCTCCAACCATGCCAGACCTAGAATCACCGTTTCTGTCATTTTTGGAGCCACCACGAAGTGGATGAGTTCCCAGTGCTGGCCCATTTCTAGCTTTACAGATTCGGTGAGGAGCGTGGCAGAGGCCCCACCTCTCAATGATCCATTGACCTGCTCAAATCGTATGCGTCGGGTCATTGTCTTCATCCTGATCCCCAGCTTTAGGACTGTGGGTAGGTTGATCAGATAGCAGGTGCAGCCTGTGTCTATGATCACATCCACTTCCCCCTGTGCCCCTGTCTTTGGTGCTACTATTCTCGACCGGATGGCAAATGGGCAGATGGCTTCACTTACAATCAGGTCGTCCTCACCTTCGTCGTCGCTGTCATAGGCCATTGGCATTTGGGGTCCCTGAGCTGGAGTTCCATCCTCCCCAGCTGGGGGAGGGGAGACCTCAACAGCCTGGTGGGTGAGACTTCCCCTTTCCATCGCCCTCTGTAGCGGTTTCGCTGGCCTGGCTGGCCCAGGGGTCCTCACCAGTGGTGGGATTCAAAATTTTTTACTACCGGTTCTGTGGGCATGGCATGGGTTGGTGGGCATGGCAGGGGAAGAATACTGTAAAATCTCCATTCCCACCCCACTCCAGGGGAAGGATACTGTAAAATCCCCATTTCCTCCCAATCAGCTGGGACTCAGGAGGCAGAGAATAGATGGGGGCAGGGCCAGTCAGAGGGGGTATTTACCGGTTCTCCGAACTACTCAAAATTTCCACTACCAGTTCTCCAGTACTGGTCAGAACCTGCTGAATATCACCTCTGGTCCTCACCCCTGGGTCGGGGACAGGAGCCAGATCCTCAGCCACCTCGTGGCCCTGGCAGTCACAGCAGGAACTTTCAGCAGGCCATGCAGAGGCCCCTCTCAGTGGCTCTTCAAATTCCCAGGACATGTGTTGTCGGCTGAGCGGGCACCTCTTGGGCTGGCTCTTGATCCACGGCAGGGCTACACGTGGAGAGGGTGAAGGAGTCGGCACAGGGGGCTGCGGTGGATCTGGGGTAGAGATCCACTGTGCCTGGAGCCTTCCATTACAGGGGTGGTAAATCCAGCCGGGTGATGCCTGCCATCTCAGCTGGAGTCGCAGGTGGCCAGGCAGGCTGCCTCCTCCACAGCGCCTCAGCAGGCTCCGTTCCAGTCCTGGGCTCTTGAGGTTCGTCCGATCGAGCCCCTCTGGCCGTTCTTCTAGGCTCTGGCTGCAGGACACACTCCAGGACCCCCAGGTCCCCAACTCATCCTGGCCCAGCGGGACCCACTGCTCGGGGGTTTGGAGGTGGCAGTGGAAGCACTCCACGGGCCATGCGGCCTGAGTTAGCCTGAGTCATCGGCCGAGTAGGCACCTCTTGGGCTGGCTTCTGATCTGTGGCAGGGCGGCAAGCTGAGGGGGTGAAAGGGTTGGCATAGGGGGTGGCAGTGGATCTGGGGTAGAGACCCACTGTGCCTGGTGTTGTGACCTAGGCCCAAGTAGTTATTACCAGACACAATCAGTCCTAAACAAACATATTTCATTAGAACAGCTGAGAATTACTTCATTCTCAGTTTAGTCCAAATTAATTCCAAAACAAATTCTTCATAAACAGTCCTTCAGACTTATCACCAACCTTTGTCTTCTTTGGCACCCTGCCAAAGGCTTTTCTTGGCAAAACCCCACGAAGTTCAGAAACAAGAGACACTGACAAGAAACAAATGTAGCAACGTTGCTTTCCTACAAAGATCCCAAGAGCCGTTGCTGCTCTTTTAAGCCTTCTGGGAGGGGCCAATCATCTCCTGGCCTTACTCCCGAGTCATCCTTTTTGCTTTAACTGCTCTTGCCTTCTGGCAGCTCTTCGCATGCGTGCACTAGGAACAGGCTCCTCCTGTTCCTCTGCCTCTCTGCTATCCGCCTCTGGAGGCTCCGGAGTCTGCACATCACTCCCAGATGGCCCTGGCCCCATCTCTGCCTTCGATGCAGAGCCCTCATCCGGGCCTTCCCCTGACTCCAGGACTGGCCCATTGTCCTCCCCAGCCTCCTCACTGTCCGACTCCGCTGCCAGCTCCGCAGGCTGCTGGCGGACCACAACACCTAGAGCCAGCCATGACTGGGGTGGCAAAGCCAGCCAGGTGGCGCCTGCCATTTCAGCTGGAGTTGTGGGTGGCCAGGCAGGCTGACCCCTCCATGGCGTCTCGGCAGGCTCCATTCCAGCCCTGAGGCTCCAGCCCTCTGAGGCTCATCTGACTGAACCCCTCTGGCAGGCTTTCCAGGCCCTGGCTGAGTGATGTCATCCGGAGCCCCCAGGACCCTAACTCACTCAGGTCTAGGGGGGTCCTGGTCTCCTCGGGATGGTGGTGGCAGCCGGCTCCCTCCTTGTCGTCACCAGGAGGTCCCTCACTGGCCCTCGGAATGAACCTCAGTGCCTGAAGCCCTCCTCCACCCAGCATGGGTCTCTGGTGGGTGGCATTTCGTTGTTGACCTTAGGCTGGGTGCCTACCAGCCGTATGGTCTCTGCCACTTCCGCTACCAGCTGGGGCTCCGAGGGAGTCTGCCTCTTCTCCAGGTGGCCACCACAGTAACCTTTCATTTCATCCCCCTCTTCCTCCATTTTGTTGTCTTCCCTGAGTCTTCCTGCTCCCTGGGTAGACCAGGTAAGCAGCCAGGGCTCAGGACCCCAGAGAGTGACTCCCGTTGGAGCGGAGAATTTTGCAGAGTTGGCTTAATGTCAGGTTTCCAAGTAATACATGCAAGCAGAACTCTGAGGCAAGTTGGTTCCTCAAAGAACAGTTTTATTAGGAGATATCATCTTGGCAAAAAATTGTGGAAAGCCAACTCTGAAGGTTCCCGTGCTTTCCACCTCATTAAAAGTGAAAGTTTCCCTTCTCCTCAAAACAATAAATCACATTGTCCAATCTGGGTACTGGCTGGTTGCCTGGTTACTCCTTTCCTCCTCCTCTGGCCGGCCGGCAGTTGGAATGTCCTTGACTCATGAGAGAACTATTTTGTTTTGGCTACAAAACCCCATCTATCTCTACCCCCCTTCAGCTCCAAGCTGTGTCAAGCCTGAAGCCATGTGAAAAGAAATCTTGATAGAAAAAAACTACAGAAAAGAAAATGGCCACAGCCAGGTCAGCTGCAGGGTTGACACTCTACTGCCTGTTACTTCCAATTAGCGAACCCAAAACAAGGAAACACTCTTGGGAGAATTGACTTCCCAAAAGTAAAACTTTATTGGATACACCATGTTGGTACTGAAGAAATGAAACCGGGAGGCTTCCAGTTGAACTTCCGGCGCCTTCAGAAGTGAGATCCATGACCTCCATGGGTCTGTTCTGAGCTCTCCCTGTTGGGGGCTTCATTTGAAGCCATAGCCACCCTGGAGGGGTGGTGAAGCAAAGGGGGACCATCTTGCAGGTTGACGGGAGCCGCATCTCCCCCCCGACTCGGAAAACCCCCTCATCTGAAGACTAGGAGCAGAGGCAGTTAACATGGCTGCCATGAAGCCAGGGAGCATCCAGAAACAAAAAGTTTGTGCAGGAGGAGAGAAACGGTGAATGGTGTGTTGTCTGGGTAAGAAAAGATTTACAGCTGAAACCGGACCCCCCAAAAATGTAAGGGGAATACCTTTTAGAACCATTTGTTACAGCACCATGTAACTATTGTGAAAAAGCATATTGGAAATTTAAAGAAGTAAATATTTGTTTAAAAAGAAAATTAAGTTGGAAATGGAATCCCCAAAACAAAAGCAGTGATATTAAGAAGGCTTATTAAGATGCTGGAACTACCTACCTTTTCTTCAAATAATAAGTAACAGAGTTATAACTTAAACTAAGCAAGAGAAATAAATTGGACTTGTCAAAATAAAAGCAGAGAGGCAGCAGAGTGAAGTAAAGAGCGTCATCTGCTGATGACAGTGAAGGGAAATAACTGTTGAACTATACATATTTACCTTCTAACCACTGGAGACTGGAATATTTAAAAAGAATTTGTGTCTGGGGACCCCTAAATACTATTGGATATAAAAAAATGACTTGAGGAGTGGAGGATCCCTGAAGTAACTAACTGATTTGATTGAACATTGATGAGGCATTTAAATTTGACTTAGAGGTTTGATTTCTGAACTGACGATTGTGGAGACTTAAACAAAATGGAGTTAATAATTCAAAATATTTTTTTTAAAAAAAGTTATTGAAAATTATTAAAAATTACAGAAAAAAATATAGTAATATGGATAGAATTGCAGAGAGTAATATAATACATATAGAGTTTTAAAGCATCAATTTTCGCCTAGAAATAGTACAAACCTCCATTAAACCAAATCATCAAAAAAAGAAAAGATGCCAAAACGTGAGGTGTTGTGGCAAATGGACAAAACTTTCAGAGTTAACTCCTGGGTGGCCAGGCAAAGAAAATTACCTAGAGATATAGTAATATATTTTACTACAAGACATGTACGTAATGAAGTGTTGCAAGCAACTTACAAAAAAAAGTTACAAGTGGAAGGACAAGAAGTGATGACAATGAAGGAGATCCCCCCAAAAATGTTAAGAGCCAGAAGGGATTATGCTTTCTTGGTGGAAGAGTTGAAGAATCGTCAGCTACAATACAGATGGGATGTTCCAGCCGGTTTAGTGGTGAATTTCTCTGGAGAAAGATACAGGCTTAATACAACAGATAAAGCAAGGGATTTTTACATAAATGTTTTAAAGGCAGGAAGGCCCAAATCTCCTGAAATTAAAGTAAAACAAATAGCTGAAAAGAAACCACAGGAAGAGTTGCTATCTATTGCCCAGGGGGGAACTTCAACAAGTCAAGAAGATCTCCTCCAAGTCTTGGTGGATGTGACTGAAGAATTACCTAAAGAGCAAAGAATGACTAGAGCGGCTACAGCAAAATGTAAGGAGGAGTTAAAAATTCAACAACTGCAACTACCAAGTCGAGAACTCGCTAAAACAGAAGCAGTGGGAAGAGCCAGACCGAAAAGTCGGTTAGAGTTGGAAAACCAGCAAATGCTCCTGAGGCTTCAGAAATTTAAGCATGGGAACTAGATTCCTATCTTGGAATGTCAACGGTTTAAACTCTCCGCAAAAAAGAAGAAAAATATATACGTATCTCAAGCAATTTAATAATGATATAATATGTTTGCAAGAGACTCATATTAGAATACAAGATCAAAAATATTTAATAAATTCAAGATTGGGCATGCATTATGTGGCAGCATCACCAGATAAAAAAAATGGTATAGTTATTTACCTGAAGGAGGATTTAATTGCTAAACTAATTGAAGCAGATGTACAAGGCAGATATTTGGCAACTGAAGTCTTAATCCAAGGTGAAAAAACTTTAATTGTGGGAGTTTACACACCCAATCAACAACAGGAGATTTTCTACAGTTTTTTACATTCAAAAATGACCAATTGGAATTATAAAACATGTATTTTGCTTGGAGATTGGAATGGAGTATTAGATGTGAAAAAAGATAAGTTAGGATCGAAACAAAGTTTTGCTTCAAGAGCTAAATTGCCAAGATCTTTTTTTGACTTGATGGAGGAGTGGGAGTTGAAAGATATTTGGAAAGATAGAAACCCAACAGATAAAGATTTAACCTTCTTCTCTGATAGACATCAATCCTTTTCAAGGATAGATTTCATTTTAATATCTAATGATCTTTTCCCTAGGGTGAAGACGACTAAGATTTTTCCAAGAACGCTGACAGACCACAGCCTTGTATGGGTAGAAATAGATTATTGTAAGGGACCAAAGAGGTCCTGGAGAGTAAATGAAAATTGATTTAGATATGGAGAAAATATTAAGGAATGTAAGAAATTTTTGAAAGAATATTTTATTATGAACATGCAAAAGGGTACCCCAATGGAAATGGTCTGGGATGCATCTAAGGCTTATATGAGGGGTGTTCTGATTTACATGAATAATAAATTTAGAAAAAAGCAAGGGGAAAAAAGAAGGGTGCTGGAAGAGCAAATTAAGGAAAATGAGCAACTTTTGATAAAAAACCCAAGGGATAATAAAGTTAGGGAGGTTATTAAATTGCTGAAAGAACAATTCAAAATGTTGATAGCAGATCAAACTGCAACTAATTTACAGTATGCTAAATATAATACATTTTGTAATGCTAATAAACCTGGAAGATGGATGGTTTATATGCTTAGGAAGAGACAAAATCAAAGAACAATTGGAAAAATTAAATATAAAGGAAAAGAGGTCTTTCAGCAAGAATTAATTAAAAAGTCGTTTATAGAATATTACTCAGAATTATATAAGGTAGATAGGATTCAGGATATAGATATAGATAGATTCCTTGAGAAGCAGAATATTAAGCCAGTTTCACAAGATCAAAGGGATATGTTAACTCAATTAATTACATTAGAGGAAATTATGTCTGCAATTAAAGATTTAAAGTTGGGGAAGGCCCCGGGAACAGATGGCCTGACGGCGGTTTATTACAAAAATTTGTGTGAAGAGATGGCTGAACCAATGAAAGAATTATTTAATACAATACAACAGGGAGGAAAGGTTCCTCCCTCCTGGAAAGCAGCCTTTATATCTTTAATACCAAAGGAAGGTCAGGATCATACAGAACCAAAAAATTATAGGCCTATTTCATTGTTAAATACTGATTATAAGATTTTTGCTAAGGTATTGGCAAATAGATTAATGAAGGTAATGCAGCAAATGATACATCATGATCAAACAGGTTTTATAAGTGGCAGACAAATGAAAACTAATGTAAGACATATTGTTAATGTTTTGGAATATTTAGAAAGGAACAACCAGGTCCCTGCGGGTATAATATTTTTAGATGCCGAAAAAGCGTTTGATCGGCTCAATTGGCAGTTTTTATTAAAATTAATTGAAAGAATGCAGTTTGGAGATACATTTATACAATCAATAAAGGCAATATACCAGAAACAAACAGCGCAAATAATAGTTAATGGAGGCGTAACGGAAAATTTCTTAATAAAAAAAGGTACTTGGCAAGGATGTCCCTTGTCTCCATTATTATTTATCTTGTCACTGGAAATATTGCTGAATAATATACGAGATTCAGAAGCAATAAAGGGAATACAGATTAGGCAACAAGAATATAAATTACGCGCATTCGCAGACGACCTGGTTGTTACCTTAACTCAACCATCACAATCTGTTAAAATATTAATGGATATAATTAAAGAGTATGGGTTAATATCTGGCTTTAAAATAAATGCAGCCAAAACGAAGATAATAGCTAAAAATATGACTGTTACACAGAAACAAGAAATGGAAAATCAAACAGGATTTGAAAGAGTTAAAAAGGTCAAATACTTAGGTATAAATATCCTGACAAGTAATTCAAAATTATACCATCACAATTATGAATTATTGTGGCAAAAGATGCAATTAGAGATTCAGAATTGGCGAAAGTTACAGTTGTCACTGCTAGGTAAGATAGCTGCCATAAAAATGAATCTTTTACCAAGGTTTTTGTTCCTTTTTCAAACAATACCAATACTTAAAACTGATAAATTAATCAAAGAATGGCAAAAAGGTATAAATGCTTTTGTCTGGGCAGGGAAAAAACCTCGAGTTAAACAAAGAATAATGCAGGACTCTCGAGAAAGAGGAGGACTTAAAATGCCCAATTTAGGGCTATATTACGAGGCAGCTGTACTATCACTAGTTAGTGATTGGATTAATTCAACAGAGGACAGGATATTGAATGTGGAAGGGTATGGTCTGGTTTTTGGCTGGCATGCATATTTATTGTATGACAAAAAGGTAGATAATACTTTTAAAAGCCATATATTGAGAAGTTCTTTGTTACGTGTATGGAAAAAGTATAGTTATAAATTAAATGATAAAATTCCAATTTGGGCGATACCTAGACATACAATTGAAAATATAAATATAGAACAAAAGCAAGATGGGATTTCTTATGAGCAACTTTTGGACAAGGAAGGATATGGGTATCAATTAAAAACTATTCAACTATTAAAAGAACAAGGAATAATTAAAACCTGGTTTCAATATGGCCAGCTACAGGCCAGATGGAAAGAGGACCAAAAGAAGGGTATTTTGCAGCATGAAGATAATTTGATTAAGCAGATAAGAGATCAGAGCCAAATGCATATAAAAAGGTTATATAATGTATTATTGGAAATAGATTCTGAGACAGAGTTAGTTAAGGATTGTATGATAAAGTGGGCACAAAATATAGGGGAAACAATAACGTTGGACACATGGGAAATTATATGGGTTAGAAATGTAAAATTTACACAGGCTCAAAATTTGAGAGAAAATTTTTATAAAATGTTTTACAGATGGCATTTAGATCCCAAAAAATTAGCTTGTATGTATCCGAATATTCAGCCCAAATGTTGGAGATGTGGAAGTCAGGATGCCACTTACTATCATGTATGGTGGACCTGTAATAAAATTAAGGCATTCTGGATAAAAATTTGGTGGATAATTCAAAATATATTAAAGAAAAAGATTAAATTCACGCCACAGTTTTTCTTGTTAGGTATTATAACA